>BRDA01019504.1:0-46417 GCA_036984385.1 Crenuchus spilurus | reverse complement strand
TTTCTCACTGCTGTGTTGAAAATAGTCCACTATCCACAAAATAAGCAGCCAGCAGTAGTACAGTGGGATAAACCTGACCATGTGAAATTGTGAATGGCAATGATCCACTTCCCAGTCTCTGGTCATTTATGATTCCTATTGTGATTCTTTTCCATTGATGGATAGGGTAATGATACATTGAGCAGCAACAGATGGGCTGTGTTCAGTAATTGTACACTAGGTGGTGGATGTATCTGATGAAATGGCCAATAAATGTGCATACAAAATAGATGTATATAATAACCTGGCATTTCTTAACCTTATAAACCAAGAAAAATAATAAAATCTGCTGTAGTGGTTTCACAGCATTCCTTTTTTAAATTGGCAGGCCCATGTTTGAGCAGTGTGAAACCACAAACAAAATGGCTCAGTGATAACTATTTGATTATTATAGTGGTTGGTGGCAAAGCACTGGACCATAGGTCCTGTCTTTGTGTCAGTTAAATGAGTCAGTAAATGCAGGGTGCTAGCCTGTAGCTAACCCTGTCACAGTTCCCCGCAGGGTTCAGCCCCTCTCCCCCATTAGCCCAAGACCCATACATCCTGCCTGTGACGGCCCACAGATGGCTGCTAATTAGCAGGGAAATTAAAAGTGGCTGATTGAGATTGGAGAAAAGGACTGTGGCCTGCACTGAAATGGTCTAACTAAAGAACCACCAGAACGGTCATCCAGCTAATGCATCATTCATGAAGGAGTTGAACCCTGTAAGGGAGTAGCAGTATTCCCTTGCTCTCTGAAAAGAAAAAATAACTTATAATGTATTGGATTATTGAGTGAGCAACTGTGAGCAAAGTGATGATAGATAATAATGCTAGTAAATCTACTTGATTTACTGATTTATTTCTGGTGGTTTGTCAGCTTCACCCTCTGGAGTCGCGATCCCAACAGCAAGATAAAACTGAAATTCGGGAAAAACACTTATACAAAAACTCTGAGATTTTATCCTAGAAAGAAAACTAAACATACGCCGGAAATCTTCTTTTTAAAGGTCTTCTTTTCAAATATACAGTGGTGTGAAAAATTGTTTGCCCCCTTCCTGATTTCCTGTTTTTTTGCATGTTTGTCACACTTAAATGTTTCGGAACATCAAACCAATTTAAATATTAGTCAAAGGCAACACAAGTAAACACAAAATGCTATTCATAAATGAAGGTGTTTATTGTTAAGGGAGAAAAAAAATCTAAACCTACATGACCCTGTGTGAAAAAGTGATTGCTCACCTTATTAAAACATAACTTACAGTAACTGTGGTTTCTCACACCTGAGTACATTGTCTCTAGCCACACCCAGGTCTGATTATTGCCACACCTGTTCTCAATCAAGACATCACTTAAATAGGACCTGCCTGACAAAGTGAAGTCCACCAAAAATCCTTAAAAGCTACACATCATGCCAAGATCCAAAGAAACTCAGGAACAATTGAGAAAGAAGGTAATTGAGATGTATCAGTCTGGAAATGGTTATAAAGCCATTTTCAAAGCTTTGGGAATCCAGCAAACCATAGTGAGAGCCATTATCCACAAATGGCGAAGATACGGAACAGTGGTGATCCTTCCCAGGAGTGGCCGGCTGCCCAAAATTATCACAAGAGCGCAGCGACGTCTCATCCAAGAGGTCACAAAAGACCCTACAACAACAACCTAAAGAACTGCAGGCCTCACTTGCCTCAGTTAAGGTCAGTGTTCATGCCTCCACCATCAGGAAGAGACTGGGCAAAAATGGCCTGCATGGCAGAGTTCCTAAATGAAAACCACTGCTGAGCAAAAAGAACATTAAAGCTCGTCTCAATTTTTCCAGAACACATCTTGATGACCCCCAATTTTTTGGGGAAAACATTCTGTGGACTGATGAGACAAAAGTTTAACTCTTTGGAAGGTGTGTGTCCCATTACATCTGTCATAAAAGAAACATTGCATTTCAGAAAAGAACATTGTACCAACAGTAAAATATGGTGGTGGTAGTGTGATGGTCTGTGGCTGTTTTGCTGCGGCAGAACCTGGAAGACTTGCTGTGATGAATGGAACTATGAATTCTGCTGTCTACCAAAAGATCCTGAAGGAGAATGTCCGACCATCTGTTCGTGACCTCAATCTGAAACGAACTTGGGTTCTGCAGCAGGACAATGATCCAAAACACACCATCAAGTCCACCTCTGAATGGCTGAAGAAAAACAAAATGAAGACTTTGGAGTAGCCTAGTCAAAGTCCTGACCTGAATCCTATTGAGATGCTGTGGCATGACCTTAAAAAGGCCGTTCATGCTTGAAAACCCTCCAATGTGGCTGAATTACAACCATTCTGCAAAGATGAGTGAGCCAAAATTCCTCCACAACACTGTAAAAGACTCATTGCAAGTTATCGCCAATGCTTGGTTGCAGTTGTTGCTGCTAAGGGTGGCCCGAACAGCTATTAGGTTTAGGGGGCAATCACTTTTTCACACAGGGCCATGTAGGTTTGGATTTTTTTCTTCCTTAATAAACACCTTCATTTAAAAATAGCATTTTGTGTTTACTTGTGTTGTCTTTGACTAATATTTAAATTGGTTTGATGTTCCGAAACATTTAAGTGTGACAAACCAGGAAATCAGGAAGGGGGTAAACACTTTTTCACACCACTGTATATAGGTTGAATCTAAATATATTTTTAGATTCTTCTGAGAGAAGCCTGAATAACCAGAGGCACATTTTTCAGTGAGAGTCAGAGCACAAGCCTTTTATGCCTAACAATTCATGCAATCTGCCATTCACTTGATAAAAAACATGGTAACTCTGCACATGCCAGTAGAGCATTAGTGGTAGAGAAATGCGTGATAACATCCATTTGGTCTCTATAAACAAAGAGTGCTCACCTGAACAAAGACCTTACACCTGAGTGTTCGCACCTATCCCATGAATATCCAATGCAGGAACGAGTGACTCAGTAAAACACAATGTCAACTCACATTTGTTAAGCTTTAGAAATAAAACCACATACAATTTCAAAAAACTGTAATGATCAGTGTGAAGCCAACAGTTATGTTTACAAAGTTTTGAGCTCAAAAGTCGTGGCTAGACATGTTTATGGTGTTTTTTCACAATACTGTATATCAGCACATCTGAAAATAGGTTTTTGGAAAGTTCAGAGCAAATTTAATCAAAATATAGATTTATGACACTCTTACTGTTTTGACACTGCTGTTGCTGAGTTTGTGCTGAACAAAAGTCTATGTAACATTTTGGAAATAAATTATTTTAGAAGGGTGTAATTTGTAAAAAGTCAGGGCATTTCAGACTACATCAGAGTGTCTGAAAACCCCCTGAGACTACAGAGGGTATAATGGAGGGAAGTCATGGATGGATGGATGGATGGATGTAAAGAAACTACAAATGTGATACATCAGCTTTTGTGTGGAACTACTGTAAATGTCTATGCAATTGTTTAAATAGTGTTTACTTGAATCACAGCCTACTTTAGCAAATTGATAGTGAGCCAATAAAAGAAGGGTGTTCTGTGGCTCATTAGACAGTGGTTGTTCTTGTGGGTGGAGATTTAATTCCAAATCATTTAGAATCATTTCTGTTGTTCTATTCATCATTTTTACATAATATAAAGAACAAATGTCTGATTACATCTTATGGCTGCTGTTGTTTTAGTGCTTTAAATGATCCATATCATTGAAAACTCAGTTGCCCTTCTTTTTTTTTTTGGGGGGGGGAAATAGGAATTATGGTGTTGGATGTAAACATGGTTAATCTTTGAAATATTCCATTCACTATTCATTCCATGTGATCCATGTTTGATTGCATTCAGTGACAAGTGCATAGGGTCAGGATGTTGAATGATCACCACCACCATACCTCATTTCCAACTCAAAGCTGTGGGGCTTTATACCCCTTGAACACACACATGGTATTAGGAAAAGTGCCAATAGGTTGAGAAAGTGCCAGTAGTACTCCAAAGAGTCCTATTCTGTTGACAGTACTTCTCTACAGGGACTAGACAAGCTGTGCGTGCGTTTGTACATCTGGGTCAGCAAGTTAAAGTGCATTCTTTAGAAGGAGTGTCCATAAATATTTGGACACAGTGTATATTTGACTGTACAGCCTACAGGAGCTTAGCTCTGCTCTTTTACATGAAAGAGTTTCAGCCTTTCTGCAGAATACAAGGCAGCCAGTCAGAGCAGACATCATTTACATACATCAGCCTTAAAGACACAGTAACAAAAACTGTTCTCAGACATGAAGAGACTTTTTAGATTATGGACCTTTTAATGATTCTAGTGTCATTTAGATTTTTTCCCTCTGTATTTAATATAAATTCCTTATTTAACATAAATCATAACATAATTGTTACATGACAGCCAGGCCATTGACATACTGAGTGTCATTCCAAAGTCATGTATTCAATGCCCTGCCTCAAAGGGTTAAGCCAGTTAGAGCAGCTAAGCCTGATAAGCCGTTGTCAGAGACACGAGGTAGTGGAGGAAAGTGGCAGGAGATCAGTGTTTGCACTGTCGTGGTGTGGATCCATTACCCTGTCCTGCCGCCACCCTGCCCAGCAGTCACTGCTGATGACCTTGATGCTGATCCACTGTCTCTGCTGTTGGTATAAATCAATCAGAGCCAATGTATTCATCTATTACACCTGCCATGCTTCACACTTGTACTTACTGGGCTTGACAGAGTTTGTGTGAGTTATGCCAGAATGCTTCAGCAAGACATACATCAAACACACGGCACTAGATACGTACCTGCAAAATCCGGCTAGTGCAGTCTGGGAAAAGATGGGCTTTTATCTTTAGGCTTTTATTATCATTGCAAAGCTGTAAACTGCCACTGATGTGTGTATGGGAACATCAAATGGGTTTAGATTTGAGATCAGGCATTCACTGAATGTGTTTACAATATTGGTCTCATCATCCACTCCATGTAGTATAGTGTAGTGTGCAAGTCTGCATGATTCTAATAGAAATGTCCTCATTTACAATAGATTGAAAGGATACTGAGGACGTTGTCCACATTAGCACTTCCATCTAAGAATGCAGCTACGCTACTTCTCCTTCTGATAGTGATACCTCATTCTTAAGTATCATCTGAGTATTGACAGCAGCTCTGTTTAACGAACTAATTACAATTCCACTTTTAAGAAATGTATATGCCATAAATTATTAACAAAAAGTAATTGTTTAATTACCGAATATACTGTAATTAGTAGCTAGAAGCTGTGAATCCTCCTGCCACAACCTTGTCCCTGTCTTTTCTCTACTTATTCTTTGTTTACATCGTTCACATGTCTTGTCTCCACCCCCAGCCATGTCATATCTTGTTCATTGCACAGCCCTGGCTTCTCATCTCCGTGTTGATTATATACAGTCATGGTCAAAAGTGTTGGTGCCCATGAATGTTTTCCAGAAAATTATAGCAATTTTGTTATACACATGTTTATTCCCTTTGTGTGTATTGGAACACAAAAAACGGAGGGAAAAAAGGCAAATTTGACATAATTTCACACAAAACTCCAAAAATGGGCCGGACAAAATTATTGGCACCCTGAACTTAATATTTGGTTGCACACCCTTTCGAAAAAATTACTGAAATCAATCGCTTCCTATAACCATCAGCAAGCTTCTTACACCTCTTAACTGAAATTTTGGACCACTCTTCTTTTGCAAACTGCTCCAAGTCTCTCATATTTACTTACTTACATACATTTTGGCAAACTGCAGTCTAGCTTTTTTATGTCTCTGTGTCAGCAGTGGGGTCCTCCTGGGTCTCCTGCCATAGCATTTCATTTCATTCAAATGTCGATGGATAGTTTGAGCTGACACTGATGCACCCTGCACCTGCAGGACAGCTTGAATTTCTTTGGAACTTGATTGGGGCTGCTTATCCACCATCCGGACTATCCTGCGTTGCAACCTTTTATCAGTTTTTCTCCTCCGTCCACGTCCAGGGCGATTAGCTACAGTGCCATGGGTTGCAAACTTCTTGATTATCTTGCGCACCGTGGACAAAGGAACATCAAGGTCTCTGAAGATGGACTTGTAACCTTGAGATTGTTGAAATTTTTCCACAATTTTGGTTCTCAAGTCCTCAGACAGTCAACTTCTCTCCTTTTTATCTGGCTTCAGGTGTGATTTTTAAATTCCTGTTACTTATCACAGGCGAGTTTGAATGAGCATCACATGTTTGAAACAAAGTTATTTACCCTCAATTTTGAAAAGGTGCCAATAATTTTGTCTGACCCATTTTTGGAGTTTTGTGTGAAATTATGTCAAATTTGCCTTTTTTTTCCTCTGCTTTTTGTGTTGTTGCAGTACACACAAAGGAAATAAACATGTGTATAACAAAACATATGTAATTGCAATAATTTTCTGGGAGAAATTCTTTCTGAAAAGTACAAAACACTACATTTTCTGAAAAAAAATCAGGGGTGCCAACACTTTCGGCCATGACTGTATGCTCCCTCATGTCTTACAGTCCGCGTCACTCATTGAATTGTCTGTCTTGTAATGTCACCCATGTTTTCATGCTTTTGTCTTTATTTCATAGTCAAGTTACAGCCTCAGTATTTATTTGTTTTGTAATAAAGCCTTGTCTGTTTTTGGAAACCCACCGCTGCATCTGTCTCCTCCTTCCCTTGCTGACAGGAACGTATTTAATTGCACTTCCAAATGTTACAATCTGAAGTTAGTTTATCCTATATTATATAGGATAGTATTATATACTATATATCCTATTATTGTTTTTTTAATTGTATATTGGGTTTTAAATCTGAATTGCATTCTCAAATCTCAGGATTTGTGTCAGAAAAAGTCACCCTTCACCAGGACTAAACTGTAATTTTGTAATTTTGCATTGGAAATGAAATGATGCACTGAAGATGTGACTGCATTTTAGACTTTTAGCTTTCACGGACTTAAAAGTAATTGGAGAATTGACTGATGTGTGGCCTGGAAGACCATGAAAAATAAGTAAAGTGGATGATCACAGAATTCTTTCCTGGATGATGAAAAACCATAACATCTAGTCAAGAAAATGCTTGAGAAATTATTGATGTGACTGCCATTAGAAATAGCAGGATGTAGTCAAAACTGAGAGGGTGGCACTTCATAGTACAGCTGTATAATGAGCTAAAAAATACGGTGGAAAACCAACAGCTTGTTAAAATGAAGTTATAGGATATCTTCTTAAATGGCCAAATGAGTCACCTGACCTTAACTCAACAGCATATTTTTTTACTGGAGACAAAACTGGAGGCCAGAAGGTAGGCTGGTAAAGCATCTCAAGGAAATATTGTATTGTATTGTAAATACTTTTATCTAAACTGTGTACACCACATAACACACATTGCAGTCATTCATGCTTTCAGCAGTCACGTTGGGAACACCAGACTGTGATACCACACCATTAACTAAAGCTGTTGACTGAAGGAAACCCACAACATCTCAAGCATACTGGTCACAATGACCTAACTAGCAGGCTGCCATGCTACCAAAGTGCTTAAGAGACCTGCTCTCAGAACTCTCTATAATGTTCACTCTGAATAACAACCTGGACTCACATTAACACAGACTCTAAACTCACTACCCAGCAGGAGATGAGAGATTACTAAAGAATTCCCTGATTCAGCCTTTCATGTAAAGGACTACTGTTAGCATGAAACACCAGTGAAACTAATGCCCGGGGAAGAATTCCAGCTGCTTTATCACCCACTACTACTGCAAATATTAGTATTATGTGAGTATTCTTAGTACTGCTGCTCAGCCCACATGTCTGATTTCTGGCTTGCTTTAGTTTGTTAATATGTACGGAAAACTCCATAAAACATAATAGAAATAGCTAAAGACTCCATCTATCTGTCTATCTGGCTGTCTGTTTCTCTGGGTTATTAGGTTCTCAATGTGGATTTAATAGAATATAGCAATTTTCTTAAAGCTGCAGAACTATCTCAATTTAATCAGCCTTTACCTGAGAGTTCACTGCTCTTCTGTTCAGTCCGGCTTCCTGCCAGAATAGAGGAGAAGGCACTTTTTAAATGGCACTTTCCTTATCGTCACTGTGATAAGAAAAGCTTGTGAATAACTTTGTAGGAGATTGGGGAAATGTTCTTAATTTAATGTACTTTATTGTAGAAAGATTTTATTGCAGGTAATTTTGAAATTTCAGGGCTTTTTTGTTTAGATGGTGCTAACAGGACTGTCAAATCAGATCATTGTAAAATAAAAGTTGTTTTGTAGTGTCTGACTTTATGATAAATGAGTAAATAGACTGCCCAGCTCCCAGTGAAAGGGGTAGCAGGACTCACCGTGACCTTGACCAGGATTAGACAGTTAAAAAGATGACTGTAGAAAATGGAAATTCCAAGATTACTTGGAATATGTTTGACTTTCCAACATAGACACGCACAACAGATCCATCCATGAAAAGTGTTTTTTTTTATTATTGCATTTACATATACAGCATTTGGCAGAAGCTCTTATCCAGAGTGATGTACAGCAGTGTTTTGTTTCAATTAAGAGAATTATCTCAGCTAGTACAGACAGGTTAGAGACTAAACTACTCATCAGTTCAGACACTGTTAGAACAAAACCATCACTAATACTTATAAAGAAGGAAAGATACACAATTATACACAATATAAGAGCATAACAATGCATTACAATAAGAGATGTAAACTATTGCTTGCTTAAGTGCTGACAAAGAGATGGTCTTCAGTCTGTTTGAAGACTGTGAGGGACTCTGCTGTTCTACCAGCCATTGGGAGTTTCTTCCACCACCTGGGTGCCAGGACAGAGAAGAGTCTTGATGCTAGTCTTTCCCGTGTCTTGAAGGATGGTGGGTCAAGTCGAGCCATATTGGAAACCCTAAGTATTTGAGGTGTGACTCGAGACTTGACCATTGCCATTAGGTGGGGAGGGGCTGGTCCATTTCTTGCTTTGTAGGTGAGCATCAGGGTTTTGAATCTGATGTGACATCAGCCTTCAGACATGACACCCCAAATAGCAAACAGGGCGGCTTCAACCATGATAGTCCTGGTAAATGCTGGCTCTCTATCAGATAAAACCTTTATTCTAAATGACTTTCTTCCACTTTCCACAAACTGGATCTGTGTGTGACTATAACCTGGCTCATGTTGGGAAGTCAAGCTTATTTTGAGTAATAGTTTTTCTGTGTGCACATTTATCATAAAAACATCACAGTGTACAAAACAACTGACATTTTACAACAGTCTGATATGATAGCTATGTTAGCACCATCTAATCTTATCAGTGATAAAAGACATGCACTAAATATTAATTGTGGGGTCTGATAGATTAGTCACTCTTTCCCCCAACTATATAGCACTTGACCTTGATTGCTTTACCATTTCAAATATATTCAAATTGTTCACACTTAATTTACTGCACTGATGAATGTGATGGCTTGCCTAATTATTTCCAGATCAATTAAAACATTTAACATTAATGAGTTTAGATTACTTCAGTCATTTCACCTCAAGTGTGCATTAACCCCGTAGAAACCAAAACATTAAAATAACTTCTTAATGACCAGTTTGGACCTCAGTGGGAAAAACTGGAGTAGAATTTCAGAATTTGAAGTTCTAGTAATAGCTTCCAATGTTCATATCAGTGCTGTAGTCAGTGTTAAGTGACTCAATTAAGTAACAATAAGTACAAAATAAATTAAAAGAGTTTTAAGTTTAACCAGAAGCAAATGCTCATTTGAAATATTGCTAATTTTTTTATTCATGTTTATTTAGTTATTAATTTAAGTATTCTGCATCAAATGTTGTGTATCACTCATGCTGCACAGTTAAAGAAGTTGCTAATGCATATTTCCACTTCTTTTGTTTGCGAGAATAGAGAAAGTAACAGATGGATAGGGGAGAGAGTGCCTGGAGGTAAGATTACAAAAGAAATTTCTGCTAAATGCACAAAGAGCCATCCGGGCTGCTAAATGCCCTCTCTCTGTATATTTAGGGACAAACAGACTCTAAATGAGACAGTGAAAGGAAATCTCCTAAGAGCTCACAGCACTCTGAAGCGCATTTTGAGATTTGTACACTCTACATAGCACTTTTGCAAACAAACACATCCCTAAACATGGATGATTCAAGATGGGACCAGTGTGTGTGGCCTACCATCTACTACAGTCATTTGTTAGAGAATATACAGACACACCACACACACCACCACCATGTCAGTGCTGAGAATTAGCCACTATCCAAATAATAGCTGCTATGTGGTGGTCCTGATCATTGAAGAACAGTGTGAAAGGAGGATAATAAACTATACAGAGAAACAGATGGACTACAGTCTGTAATTGTAGAACTACAACAAGTGCACCTGTATGATCAGTGGAGCGATAAAATGGACAATAAGTGTAAATACAAGGTATGTGTCCCTAATGAAGTGGCCAGATCAGTTAATGGTGCATATTATAATGTTAATTGCAGACATACTGTATACTACTTTTTAATATATTAATCGGGTTCTTTAAAAACAAGATGTTTGAGTGCAAAGAAGTTTAAGGAACCTTCCCCTACTGTAAGCACAAAATCCCAAAGGTATTTCTCATAACTTGTCACATCTAAGCCAAAAGCACACACATGTCATCAGCGGAAATGAAACCAGTCTTCTCTGTCACAACTTCATTTGACTCTTTAAAGTAACCAAATGAAGAGGATGGTGTTCACATGGTTCAGTGGCAGCGTCGAGATGGGTGGCAAAAACCTTTTAAGGCTAGGGGGGTGAAAAAAGATTTCTCATTGCTAAGCCACAGCTGTGTAATTATCTAAAATGTCCTTAAACCGACATTTCTGAGAGGGTGTTCAGAATCGATTTAAATCTCATCGAGGCGAGAGAAAGGCTCAGAGTCACAGCACATTACGGGGCTTTTATGTGTGCTTTGATGCTGCTTTGCGTGCGCGTAATTTGGTATCACACTGGAGAGGGTGGACCTCCAACTGTGACTGAAATGATCAGCAGTCCTAAAGGAGAGGATTTAGTCACTCAGATCCCCCCTCTGCCTCATCCCTCTATGCCTCTATCCCTCTATCTTCTCTTTTCTGCCCTGCAGCATCTCCAGAAGATGAGAGCAGGTCCTGCCGTTACACACCCAGACTTGATACTGCTCCTCATCATCAGACTGCCTTTCAGAGGCAGCACAAGTGCAGAGAGAAGCATGCTTTTGAACTCTGAGGCACTCTTAGAAAGTGACTCAGCGAGAGAGAGAGAGAGAGAGAGAGAGAGAGAGAGAGAGAGAGAGAGAGAGAGAGAGAGAGAGAGAGAGAGAGAAGCACCTAAGGCTTTCCAAAAAAGAATCTAAAGGCGCTTCACCAAGCACATATGTTACAACTTACTACCTATCTATCTATCCATCCATCCATCCATCCATCCAGCCATCTATCATTCTTTATGTGACTTTGGCTGTATCTATCTATTTATATGTTTGTCTGGCTGCCTGACTCTCTACTGTCTATTTGTTTCTGTCAGTCTGTCTGCTTCTGTTTATATATTTATATATCTATCTCATTAATTATCAGTGGCTATGGTAATAAATAGTGGTCTGATGAATCTGTGCTATCAACTTACTGGTTTTAAATTCATTCATGTAAGCATTACTGATTCATTAGTTTCTTGAATAACAGTACTTATATAATTCATGCACATATTAATCCTGTTTTGATTAATCTTGTTCTGTATTCAATGAAATGAAAAAATCACTTGTTCTGTGCTTTTACACATATATTAGCGTATCTGAAGTGCCTACCAACCCACAAACTGTGATAAATTAAAACCCAGTCAGTTTTTTGTGAACTGTCTGTCTCAGAAAACAGTGAAAAATAACCACTTGTTCATGATTAGCTCCCTTTATTGCAATTTACAAAGATGGTGGGACCCCCCCCCAACATGGATTATGATCATTTTTAATGGCAACATCCAACCAATGTTGGCATAAGGAACTTGAGCTTTTATCTTGGAGTGTAACCTCAACTTTGGTGAGTGAATGTGCAAATGAATGAAATATTTTTTTTTTTGCTGCTGTGGTCTTTGCTTTGGCCATATTGTGCTACTATTGTGCTATTTTGGCTGTTGCAGTGAGGTTGTTTATATAGACTGGATCTGTATCTCTAGAAACTTGTCTGTGTGATTTCAGATGTGATATTGAGTATAAAGCTCTCATTCTGCAACATGTTATTCCAACTTTCTGTTCCACCTTAAATGAGGCTGCAGTGGTATACAGTGCATATACAAACTTGGAACGGCTTGGAAGTGTGTGTGACAGAGAGAGAGAGACAGAGAAAGAGAGAGAACAAGAGACAGAGAGCTAACTTCTGCTTCATCTGTTGTTGTTTTTTTTTTTTTTTCTTTAGTCGGAAGCTAATTAGTTAATTAGAGTTAATCTGCTATTATTTTTTTTCTTTGGTGGGTATAAATTATGTTTCTTCATGTGTCTGGGCTCTCCCTCAGAGATAGGGTGAAGAGTTCAGACATCTGGGAAAGGCTTGGAGTAGAGCCACTGCTCCTCCATGTCCAGAGGAACCAGTTGAGGAAATTCGGGTACCTGGTAAAGTCTCCTGGATGCCTCCCGGGTGAGGTGTTCTGGGCATGTCCAGTTGGAAGGAGACGCCTGGGAAAACCCAGGACATGCTGGAGAGATTATATCTCTCAGCTGGCCTGGGAACACCTTGGAATCCTCCCATATGGGCTGGAAGAGGTGGCTGGGGAGAGTGATGCCTGGTCTACTTGGCTTAGGTTGTTACCCCCACGACCTGGACACGGATAACTGGAAGATGATGGATGGATGTATGGATATAGATTATTGTTATATTTTTTGTTTGGAAAGGGGGTATAATATGAGACCTTTAAAGTGTACAAGTTGTACCTGAACTCAGGTGTCCCCACATGAACCCTGGTGTCCCCATCTGAACTTTGTGGTACTGTTATGTCACATGTTTTATGTAAAAACTTTTTTTTTTTGGCAATATTCTCCTCACATTGTGACTTGTGTCAATAAAACATATGCTCAAAGGAAAAAACCCAGTCTGTGAGTTCTTGGCTCTCTAAACAAGATAAAAACAGTAATGTGATGTGGACCACCAACTTTCAACTGACAAAAAAATTCTGAAAAAAAGTCTCTGCTCTCCTGTCAATCTTGTACACCTAGGTTTAGCCTTCCAGCTACTAGCAAGCAAGAGAAGAAAAGAATGAAAGAATAAAAGCAGGCAAAGGACTCTGAGGGATTCGACTCAACAAGGGTTACATTAGGTAGCCTGCTCTGGGACTTCAGTACTTATCTACCTAAAGGAACAAAGGAAAAACTTTTTATTAAGATGTTGAGTTAAAAACAGTTAGCTTCCAAAACATTCAAGAAATAATCTCTAACATAATACAATCATAAGGCTTTAGTGTCTCAATTTTACTTGATTTTTGGCTGCTGTACTGTTTGAACACATTTGAACACATTTTCTGAACTTAAATGTGTCATCTCATTTGTCTTTGAAACACTAAATGTGCCAATCAACTGAAGTTCAGAATAATTATGGCATTAAGTTGCCCTAATTTCCACGGGTTTGTAGCAACTTTTGTGTGATTGATACATACACTTTAATTGCATGCTAATTAAATTATTGACAAGCTCAACACAAATATTTTAAGTTGATATAACTCAATGTTAATTCCTATTCCCCAACGTTAATATAATTAAACCTTTAAAGTATTTGAAACTCATAAGCTACAAAACTATCTGAATAAATTCATAAATTACAAAACTATCTGACTCAACCATCTCGGCAGACTCTAGACTGACTCTAGAGTCGGAATCACCTATTTCATTATTTATGTAAACAAATACAAATCTCAATCATGGTTAATATAATAAATGCATGTGAATTCACCTAAAACTAAAATTTAGGATAAAGATGTTATTTGATGACCCAAAACTAATTTTATTTGAAGATAACTGATGAAAGTAGCTAATTAAGAGAAAGCAACAAATAAATAAGAATAAGAATCGCAAGATGCTCTGCCTTCTAACTTACTTTACCATTCAAACTCATTAATACAGTTAAGTAATGTTAGTCTTGGGGTTTAGAGTGAGTCTCTGGTTTCCTCTCACAGTTCAAAAAATAAAAAATAAAACATGGAGTTTAGGTGAATTGGTTGCTCTAACATTGTATATGTCTGCCTGTGTGTATGGTCAGTGTTGGGTTGGTGTCCTATCCTGGCTTTAGCTAAAATATTTGAAAGCCCTGCACAGCTTCCAATGAAGGGGTAGGGGGACTCGCCATGACCCTGACCAGGATTAAGTGGTTAAGAAGGTGGGTGGATGGATGGATCAGTTTAGAGTGAAGAAGCTCTAGAAATTATTCTATGTAATATGTAACAACATATCCAGACTGTGGAAATGTCTACTGCTTTATTTAAAATCCAGCTCTCTGAATTAACTTGCTTAACTATTAAGCTTTTGTTTAAAAATGTAGGTAGACTTCAAAATGGGCAGTGGGAACCCAAATGAAAAAGACAAAATAGAGCAAAACCGTTTAACTCTCTTTTGAGTTCAAAATGAAATGGCCATGAATGTAGTATGTGGTTAAAAGCGTAGTGCATGACAAATGCCAGTGAGCACAGACAGGGCTCATAATCCACATGCATATGTGTATGACTGCAGAAATGGAAGAATTGTTCATGTATAGTGCATGGCAGAAAGAGAAATGAAAGACAGATAGAAAGCAGGACTTGGTCCCTTTGAAGATTCCTGGTGTGCCAGCACACTGTCACAGTGGCCATATCTTCTTTGCTGAACAAAACGGAATAATGCTCTGTTCATTAGGATAATGTATTCCAACAGCAGTGCCTGCTCTACCACTTGAAAGAATTCAAGTAAAACATGGTTCCATTGGTTCTCTGAGGACGATGCTTGAATCACATTATTCACATTTTATACTCTGAATGAGTTTTTTCCATTATTGCCTCTGGGAATAGGTCGATTCGTTGAGTAAAGTAGGATTGTGAATTTGAGGTGTCTGTCTTAATTCTTGCCAAAGTCAACAATCATTTAATTCTGCTGAGAAATGTCTCAGTATTAATTAGTCTAAAATATGGAATGTGTTAGGAAGTTTCTTCACTGGATTTTACATACACGCTCAGAAAAGGTACTGGGCCATCACTGGGATAATTGGGGTGGAATTCTAAAGGCTGCATTTTCAGTATGTTTGGATAGGGAACATACATGCAGTGCTACATTTAAAAAATAATGTTGTGAAAACTTATTAATCATTTTATTTTAAATAGTAACTATAGTAACTTCATATTTTATATTAATTACACAAAGTGACATTTCAAACTATTTATTTTACTGTTGATCAGTATGACTTATAGCTGATGAGATCTATAATCTTAAATTATTATATTTCATTTTGAATTTGAATAAATTACTATGCTGAAATAAATTACACTGAAAAAAACAATAAAACAAATAAAAAAGGTTGAAATGTTACTTTACGTGTAATGGATATAAAATGACAGTTTATCTTTTTGAATTAAATTATAAGCACAAACTTTTTCCACAATATTCTTATTTTTGGAGATGTGCTAGTAATTGTATCAGGTTCTGTCTTTTTCCCTTTGAATTATTTATGAATTATTTTAAGTTACAATTGTCTGTTTTGTTCTGTCAGTTGACCAATCAAAGTGCTCTTGTACTGACTTAAAACTTACATTAATTTCACTGCTTACAAAGCTATTTAAAGACACAAATACTGCATGTTCTTCAGAAAGTGAATGTAGTGAACTTTTAAGGTCCACAAATGAACTCTCTCTCTTTCTCACTCTCGCACACACACACACACACACACACACACACATACATATGTATCTGTGTGTGAGAGAGAGTGAGCGAGAGAGATTGAGATCAGATTTGTGTTACTACAGAATATAACGAGTACGTTTTACATATGTTCCTGTCTACAAACTTAATTATCAACATGAACATTAAATGTAAATAAGAGCGTTGATTATCGCCAAGCATTCCAAACACTGTGAAAATATTTAAAACTGCATCTAGATACGTAATCTGCATAGTGCGCTCATGCAAGTGAACAAAATTACTGAAAGAACACCTCCTAAGGTCACACATTTCTTTACTTGTCTGAAACGAGTATCTGGTTCATCCCTAATTCCTGGGTTGCTAATTCTCCAATAGCATGTCTTGAATTACATGGCATGTTGTTATTATATGAATGGCAGATCAGGTCAAAGGGTGGGGAAAAAAAAGTGCTCTGCTGACTCACGGTGAAAAATTTGCCTCTGCTTATTTATGCTCCTCTCACAAATATCTAAAAAACATATTTCAATTCAACCTATATATATTTGAAAAGTAGACCCTTCCAGGTTTCTGGGGTATGTATAGTTTGTTTCTAGGATAAAATCTTGCAGAGTTATATCAATTTCAGTTTAGGAATTTCAGTCTTGTCCCACTGGCAGGAGCGCCTACTCTAGAGGGTTAAGGACAATTGGACTTTTTATAGATTCATTTGCGTTTTTGTACTTTGCTTGACATAAATGTACCTCTGTAGTACCTTTTTTTCTGATGGTATAAGATAAAATCACACTCATGAGACAACAAATAATTGGATAGAAGGATATAAATCAAATGATAAGTGCATTTTACACGGTATTAAGTTAAAATGATGGTGTGATCAGATAATCAAACCTTTTGTCTTTGTAAGATTTAGCTACTTCTCTCAAATTGCCAGGAGGCCTTCCTAGATGATATATAGGAGTTCTTATCTCTGATAAATCAGTGCTTATACCACAGAAGTAAGAAGTAATCTTCTCTCCCTGATGCCAATATGAAAAAAACATGCTGGTGTATCATGGAGGATTGCTGAGGCTGGAGCTATGCTGTGTATTGCCGTCTATGTTCAATCAAGGTTGAGAATAACTAACTTCACACCTGAGAGAGCTGAATGTGGGGGCTGAGTTTGGATGGGCTGTGTCAGAGCAGTGTGTGTGTGTGTGTGAGCATCTCTGGTTTATGTGCCTCTGTGTCCTGCTTGGTGCCAACTCCTTATAATGCACTTTTTATGGGCGGCCCCTGATTTCCTGAACGTGGCGAGCAGCACTGTGGAATATCAATGACATCCCACTGAGGCAGTGCAGTAAGAGAACACGGCCTGGTCTGGCTCATGCAGGGAGAATCCATGTTGCTCTTTTTTCTGCTCTGGTGTGTGTGTGTGTGTGTGTGTGTGTCTGACTGTCGATCTGTCTAGATACAGGACAACTATCTGGAAGATCTATATGCTTAAGTAAAACTGTTGGGGAGCGGTATATCATTGATTAAGCTCTATTTTCTCTCTACGTCGTCCTCCATGTTGGTCTTTTGGACTATGAAGGTGTTCTATTATTACACACACACACACACACACACACACACACACACACACACACACCTACACACACACACACACAAGTAACTTAATACTGATGTCATCCAGACTATGAAGGAACACACAAGGAATCAGGTAGTAAACTTAAAAGTGTTACACAAACCTAAATATGTTCCAAGAGTCAGAGATTTTTTATTTAGACCAAAGGTAACCCTGAAGGAGCTGCAGAGTTCCCAAGCAGAGATTGAAGTATCTGTCCATACGACCACAATAAGCCGTACTCCCCATAGAGCTGGGTTTTATGGAAGAGTGGCCAGAAAAAAGCCTTTACTGACAGACATCATGGGAAGGCTCATTTTGAGTTTGCCAAAAGGCATGTGGGAGTCTAACCAAATGTATAGAGGAAGGTTCTCTGGTCAGTTGACACCAAAATCAAACTTTTCAGCCACCAAGGAAAATGTAATGTCTGACACAAAACCACCACATCTCATCACCCCAAGAACACCATCTGCACAGTGAAACATGGTGATGGTAGCATCATGCTGTGGGGATGTTTTTCAGCAGCAGGGACTGGGAAACTGGTCCAACTCAAGAAGAAGATGGATGGTGCTGAATACAGGCATATTATTGAGCAAAACCTTTTTTTGTTCTGTCAGTGATTTGAGACTGGGACAAAGGTTCCAACAGGACAATGACCCAAAGCACACTGCTAAAGCAACACTCAAGTGCTTTAAGGGAAAATGTGTAAATGTATTGGAATGGCCTAGTCAGTTTTCAGACCTTAATCCAATTGAGAATCTGTGGTCAGACTTGAAGATTACTGTTCACCAGCAGAAACAGTCTAACTTGAGCTGAAGCAGTTTTGCCTGGAGGAAATCTTTTTTGGCAAGCTCTTAGAGACTTATCCATTGTCACTTGCAGCTGTAATTGATGCAAAAGGTGGCTCTAATAAGTAGTGATGTTAGGGGGTGAATATTTATGAACACTGAAGTTTTCTGTAATTTTGTCCTATTTGTTGTTTGCTTCACAATATTAAGACAATCAAATGTTCAAAGTTGTAGACATGTTCTGTAAATGAAATGCAAGCCCTCAAATATTCCCATTTTAATTCCAGGTTATGAGGTAGCAAAATAATGAAAAATACCAAGCTGCATGAATGCTTTCGCAAGGCACTTTATCTAGGCAGTAATTGTACTATCTATAGAATATCTTCAAATAAACTCAAATAAAACAAATCTGTTTTTTTCCCCAAATGTAAATTATGTCTTTTGGTATAGTTTGAAGATCAAAATTGGTTCCTTTTTTATGTGTTTGTATTAATTCTAACAATGTATGCCTGTGTTTTACACTCTGGTTTAAATAAGACTATATGTATAATGCAATATATATTTGCACACTTATTTCAGTGTATTACATTCAGGAAATGAGTGTGCATTTGTTCTCTTTTTATTTAGATCTTTGTCGAGGTACAGAAACGACAGTAATGAGGCTAATTTGCACAGCTAAAACATTGTGGGGATACATACCAGCCTTACATAGCATGCTGATGGTGAGTACTGTTCTACACCAACAATGCCACTCTGTGCTAAGTGTGCTTCATTACACTACGTAAATCACACCAAGCTTGCAATACAGCCTAAATAAGTGCTAAACATAGGAAATAAACAGAAATAAGTCCCAGAACAGTCATGGGATGGGTGCTTGCAAATATGGGATGCTCAGTGTTCCTCTGGTTGATGTACACATCTGCAGACCAACCACAATATGTAATTTGACCAGAGGTGTCTTAACTTTTTGCATAAGGCTGTAACAAATGATACCTTATACACCATATGTGATTCCTCAGGCTGTGAAAATGCAGCATTATTCTATTCACCATCTGTTAGACTTCTGCAAACATGAAATCACTTGAGCAATTACTGTTGTCTCTGGCATCAACATACCGGTAGTATCAACTAGACTGACTGATTGGTTGTGTACCAGTAATGATAACTTTAGACATCAGAAAGATGTGTTTGCATCTGTTTTGTCACATTTGGAGCTACATATACAAAAAAAACCTCAGACTTAGTATTTGACATTAGGCATGGACCAAGGTTAATACATTCCAGCATAGTGAAGCCACACACACACTTCACTCACCCTCAGTGACAGCAGGTGTTCAGAAAAGGAGCCATTTTAGATGTCCAGGCATGTCGCTGTGTCTGTGACATTCAGTTTAACTTTTATGGTTATTGGCCCTTGTTTGGAACATTAGGCTACCTCCTTTTCAAATACATATAGCTGGTTACAAACTCATGTGTTTCTATCAGTGAAGAGTGCTTCTTAGTGAAGAAGTAACACTGCAGTCGTTATAGTCGCTGTCAGCTCTATACAGTCTACTGTGTAGAGCAAATAAAATTAGCATCTAGTCTTCAACAAATAATGAATAATATTTCACAAACTACAGAAAATACGCAATGAAAATGTAGATGTTGTATGTCAGTAAGGTATCAAGAACTTATCATTCGTTGACCAGAGGAGGATGTTATTCTGGTTCCTCGCAAGGTTTCTTCCTCCAGCTCTGAGGGAGTTTTTCCTTTCCACTGTCACCGTTGGCTTGCTCACTGGGGATTTGGTGTTTGTTATTACTAACCCTGTAAAGCTGATTTGTGATATCAGTTGTAAAAAGCACTTTATAAATAAATTTGACCTGACTTAACCTTGCTTAACCTTAATGGACATCAAAAGCACATTAATGTATAATTAAGTCTTAAGTCTTAAGTCTCTGACCTGCTTTTAGGAAAAATAGCCTATGAGATTGTTTTTATTATTAGCACTTGAAACGTCTGCATATTTACAGTATATACTTACGGTACATTGATCCACTTCTCATAAATACCCTTTGAGTGATGTGTAGAGCTCTGACCATTGATGGACAAGGTAGAGGCTAACTTTTTATGCAGATGTACTGCTGGCTGTAACTGTAGAGCTCCACCAAGCCTTTGTATGATATGAGGAGAAGATAAGATGAACAATGATTATACATAACAAGCCAGGTAGTACCTAATAAAGTGGCCTGTATGTGCATGTATGTATGTGTATGTATGTAAAGCCAAGGGAATATTCCAGCAAGTGCAAGATATTACCAGGTTGATGCTGTGAATAGCAATAATGTTAGCAGGCCAGAGGTCCTCAATCAGGCTCAGTTTTCATACAGTGCAGTAAAGGGCTTTTCTTTCAAAGCCTGCTCAAACCAACCTCAGGCTTCTCTCTCCACCTCTCCACTTCCGTCTCTAAACTGATTATGCCTCCATTGTTTTTACAGTATATTTTAAGTATTCTCTTTCACACTGCAGCGTTAGGGCTTTTGCCCATGCCGCCTTGGCTGAGGGGTACTTGTAATTCAATGATGTGTCGGTGTGCAGGGGACCAGGGCCAGCCGAGCCTGCTGGAAGTGAATTATACCCCCTCAATTAAATCTGGGCATCTATGAAATATTGAATTGCAAACTCTGAAGATTCCAGTCACGCTGAGAAGCCGCATAGAGGCTGACTGACTACCTCCTTGGACCTGTCAGCAGCAAGGCTGGTCCTGAACAGTTCAAGCGTACACACATACACACACACATAAACAGTCATTTGTGGGCTGTTTTCCAAAGCTCATACATAAGAGCCCTCTCTTGTGCTTTTTCACATACTGTTGCTGTAATAATAAAATGTTGAAGTTTAGAAAAAAATATTCTTAACTCCAGTGTACAGTTTTTTGCAAAAGTTTGGACACAGCATGCACTGAGGCTAACAGATACCATCATTATACCACCATTTTAAGAGATCTCAGACTATCAATTACAGGGGTTAGACAATGAAACTGAAACAGCTGTCATTTTAGTGTGGGAGGTTTCATGGTTAAATTGGACCAGTCTGGTGGCCAATCTTCATTAATGTCACATTGCACCAGTAAGAGCAGAGTGTGAAGGTTCAGTTAGCAGGTAAGAGCACAGTTATATAGTATATTACAATGCACACAACATTATGGTGACATACCAGAGTTCAAAAGAGGACAAATTGTTGATGCACGTCTTGCTGGCGCATCTGTGACCAAGACAGCAAGTCTTTGTGTCTAAATATTATTGAGCCACTTTGGAGGAGCGAGTCAGGAAACGGTTTCCTCCACCAGCATCACGTAGTGACCTGACCACTATCCTGCAAGAAGAATGGCTTAAAATCCCTCTGACCACTGTGCAGGACTTGTATATGTCATTCCCAAGACGAATTGATGCTGTATTGGCTGCAAAAGGAGGCCCTACACCATACTAATAAATTATTGTGGTCTAAAACCAGGTGTTTCAGTTTCATTGTCTAACCCCTGTACATACCAATAATATCAGTGAAACAGCAGTTGTGAAGTATAAAATTTATATTTACTTTATAATAAGTTAAACATAATCCTGACTCAAACCTAAACCTAATGCTAAACCTAACTGTAATCTCAGTCATAAACTAATCCTAAACCTGACTTTAATCCTAATCATAACCTTAATCTCAGCTATAACGTAATCCTCACCCTGGCCCCGATTATTATTTTTATTTATTTATTTATTTATTTATTTACTTACCCGATTTTCTACCCAATGTGTTTGGTAGCCAATCGACCCACCCATTCGTTGACTCTCCCAAATATTTCTAATATCCCTGACTCTAGGAGGGTGCAGACTCACACAGGCCTCCTCTGATGCATGTGAAGTCAAGCAACCACTTTTTGAATTGCTGCGTGTACATCGTCGTCAGGCAGCCAATGCATTCGGAGGAAATTGCAGGATCCCCAGTTTTGATGGATCACCTGGCAGACGCCTGAGCCAGCCAACATTACTTAGTAGTGCTGGAGAGAGAGGCCATCTTATCCACTCATCTTATCTGCTCAGAGAAAGCATGGGAAGTTTTTGTCTCTCAGGCCCAGACTGCCAATGCCAAGCAGCATGACCTCGGATTCGAGCTTGCGATCCATAATCCACCACTCAGGGCACCTCTTGCCCTAATTCTAATCCTAACTTTAATCTTAGTGCAAAACCAATTTGTATTATAACGTTTTAGTATCTTCTCATGTTAACATCCTGAACTTCAAAATAAAGTGAAAACATTATCAGCAAACTTTATTTTCGAATGTCTGTTGATCATCTACTAAAAGTATTGAGATTCAGATACAGTTACTTCACTGATATGTTGATGTGGTACTACATGTATATTATATATGACTTTTTTTGGTTTGCTTTGTCATTAATTGCTCATACAAAATAGATGCAAACTGGTTTGTGCATTATATTTATGGTAACTTTAATCATGATGCATGATGACTGAGCCATGTATATACTGTACACTAAAGGCTAAAATATTAAAACATGCACCAGGTTTCCTAGAGGTTGGGTAAATTGCCCACATGAGTGTAGAGGGCTAATAAAACAGATATAATTCAAGTTATGATGTAGCAAAAATGGAATGAGTGGGTGGCAACCCAGAGTATACGTGCATGGGCAGCTAAAACATGTCTGAATGATTGAGTTGGTGAAAGAGTGAGTGATTTCCAGGCAAGGTTTATGAGGTGCTTCCAATCTAAAAACTACAGGGAGCGTTGGCCTGGTTTTACATTGCACTACCCGAAGCTACTTTAGATGCTAATAGCCTGCTGCTTTTGTGTTTCTCCCAGCTGCAGAACTTGTGATGCTGGTAAGCGTTCCCCTTTTTCAGACAGGGAATTACTTTGGAGTGTCTCTGAAGAGCAGGCTGTAGCAAAGCATTATGGTATTTATGGTACAGTCTAAAGAAGTCTCATTGAAAGTGAAAGCATGGATTTCCCTGACTCTAATGGGAAAATTTTTACCAGCCTTACTCAGACCATTGCCAAAGAGTGCAACTGTATTAAAGTACCCCAACATTTTAGTGGTAAAGTTCTCTAAAATGTATTATTAGAGTAGAGTGAACATAGACTCTTAAATTAAGGGTCCAACTTTTTTTTCTTGGTTCTAGGACCAACGTTTCACTGATGTAGAACATTTACATTAGCTAGAATGTAGGTTAAATTTAAACTTTCAAAAAGTGTACTTCACACGTGCAGATTACAGAAAATTATTCTAGAATACTCTCATCTTGTTTACTCTTTTCTAGAATGTTCTGACACTTGTAGACCAAATCCATATGCTTGTAAACAAAGAGGTTGGTAATACTTAACAGGGTTAATAGCACTTGATAACATTTAACAAACAATGATGTTATGGAGCACAACACACTGGGTTTTAGAAATTGTGATACTGTTTATTACAAAATATAAAAATGTAAACCTGGTAACACATTGGGCTTCATTTTCAATTTCCCACTGAATAAAGAGAAGCAATGCAAACACATCTATGAATTCCCCACCTGAGAACAGAAACACCTGTCCAGTGTTGAGATTAATGAAAAGTGTAACAACCACGAGGCTGACTAAAGCCTCTCAATGAACCCAACCAGAAAACAAACAAGCATCATAATCTATTATTAATTATTCAGATATAAAACATTTTCTTTGGTCATGAAGGCTTTACTGGTAAGCTCTCCTCCATTGTACTATATTCTACAGTCTACTTCTTCAGATTTTTCCAGGATGTTGTCTTTCCCATTCCTGAATATTTTCTCCTGTTCACACTGCTCCAGGATATTCTCTCCCATTCCAAAATATCCTCTCCCATTCACACTGTTCCGGGAAATTCTCTCCCATTCCAGAATATTATCTCTCATTCATGCTGTTCCAGAATATTCTCTCCTGTTCTAGATGTTTTCTCCCATTTATATTGTTCCAGAATATTCTTGTCATGCCCCCTCCTCGGTCTCACACCCCTCCCTATTTGTTTCATGCTTGGTGCTTGTGTTTTTCCTCCACATGTCACCCCCTGTGGTGTCATGTCATTGTTCAGGTCCGTTCCCTTGTTTGTTTCCAATCACGGCCCCTATAAAGTATAAAGTCTCCTCTTTGTGTCACAGTGATTGTCAGTCATTGTATGCAGCAGTGTTGTGTCCACCAGTGTTTACTTATACAAATAAAGTGTCTATCTTGGATTCTACTCCCGTCTCCTACTTCAACTGCAACAGTGATACAATTCTCCCCTGTTCTAGATGTTTCCTCCCATACATGTTGTCATTGAAGGCTATCCCCATTCACACCGTGTAGATATTTTTATATATACTTACTATATTTTACATTCTACTTTTTCAGATTTTTCTCAGATGTTGTCCCAGTGTTCCAGAGTATTCTCTCCACTTCACACTGTCCTTTAACTTTCTCTTCCTTTCCAGAGTATTCTCTCCCATTTACACTGTTCCAGAATATTCTTTCTCATTCAAGAGTATTTGTCTCTGTTATAAATGTTTTCATCCATATACTTGGTAATTAAAGGTTCTCTCCATTCTAAAATATTCTCTCTTCTCTCCCATACACATCTTTCTTGAATGTTATCCCTCATTTGCTGTGTCCTAAAATGGTATTCTCTAGATCAGGGCTGTTTTCTCTGACCTGACACTACCATTAAATCTGGTAATTACTTCTTGAGTTGAATCAAGTGTGTTTGATCAGGAAGATCACCAAATTGTGCAGGAATACAGCTCTCTAGGACTGGAGTTTGACACCCCTGCTCTAGATTATTCTCACCATTCATACTATTTCAGATTTTTTTCCTCTGTTCTAGAATATCCTCTCCCATACACTTTGATTTTAAATGTTATCGCCATTCAAAATGTCATAGTGGTGTTCTTCAGACTTTTCCTAAATGTTCCACTGTTCCAGAAGGTTCTCAATATTGTACAAATGTTCTTCCCCATTCACAGTGATCTAGAATGAATCTGATTGTTGGTATTTGAATGGATGGTTTGCTCTGGACATAAGCCAATTAGCTGGTACATTTAAGCAATAATAGATGAATTCATTTAACAGTAATGAAGAATTCCTGAGAGCCCATTGAGCTCCAGGGTTTAGTATTTTTCCTTCTCTAACACTGGATTAACTCCTGAGCTAATTACTAAATCCTTGATGAATAGGACCAGTTGTGCTCGAGCTGTTGTAGAAAAAGAAATCATATATTTATGTTTAGCAAGACTCATTCATTTAAGAGGCTTGGCCTAGCTTCAACTGAGCCTTTTTCAGTGTGTGACTGAAAAACCTGGAAGACTATGAAAGTGCCCAGTTGAGCTTTTGCATGTCTTTGTCATCTTATGACAGAGAAAGCTGAAATCGATTTGAGATCAATACAGGATAATTTGTTCAGATGAAAAAAGTAACAATTTTTCTTCAACGCGTGTGCAGAAGCTGTTAACTGCTCAGTGCATCTTTAACAGTGTCCTATAGGACTGTGCTCTGAGACCACATTGCTGAGGCATGGCCTTTGGAAAGAACATAAACTGTATTCATTAGATGTAATGTAATTAAAGCCACACTGATTTTGCAGACATTTTTGTTTACAGCAATTAAGGCAATTCCCTTAAGATGCTTCTAGTATTCAGAATAGCTTTCTTACCCCAGTATGGGCAGATATATAAAGGTTTTTGATTTCAATGGGTATAAACAATGGTATGCAAACAAAAGCAATTGCAGCTTTAAAGCTGCTTGTTCAAGTTATTGACCAGTTCTTGCATTGAGAAATGCTATGAATTTAAGATTAACCACATACCTGCAACCTTTTCTTTTAATTTCATAGCAAATCAAGACACTATTTTGTTGTTCTGAAGTCACATAGACTGTACCTTTTAAGGCATTTTGTATTCATAGAATTTATTCCATAGTCTTATGCCGTAACACAAGACAGGGAATAACAGCAAATATGAAATAGCATAAGAGTTCTATGCAGGAAGATAGATTTACACATTCATAAAATATATTAGAATAATATAGCAAATGCTACAGAATGCTATAGGCAGAAAGTTTGATTTCCAAATGTGTGAAAAATGTGTTTTTGCACATCATGTGGATTTGGCCTTATTCATAGTGACACATCTCATTCTTTTTCACATGCACGCATTCCTTTGTGAGCCTATAGTAATTTGGTCTCATCTCATGGCAAGGCACTAGTGCTGTGTGATATGGCATAACAACTATTTTGATTGCTAAATAGCAACATAGGATGTGTAAAGCTACAACACTGCATATTGTATTTGCTATATGTATTGGCCTGCATTACTTAGATGATTTTAAAATCATTTAAGTGCCTTGGTTTATGAAAACAGATAACAGAAACATATTTTTAACTAATAAACTGGCACAGAAGGAGTGTTGCAGAACTGCAGGGGTCATTTACATAGATCAGTCTTAAAGGGACAGTAACAAAAATGGATATGGAATGGAATGGAATGGATAAAGAGAGGTGGTCATGTAAAATGATATTGAGTGGAAATTAAAATGCATGGAAATATGCAGGATATGAACTCTTTAATAACACATACAGATACATAATGCATACAAAACCCAAATTATAACATAATTTTTTTAAGTCACATTAAAATCAAAATGGAACTTTTCTACTTTAGCCAGATTAAATATGATAATTTTAAGTGTAACTGATGTGCCGTCAAACAGTTTCCCCACCTCCACCTCCATCCTGACCAATCAATGAATAACACTGAGCCAGTTCATGGTCACACATCTAGCCAATCAAATCCCAGTAGATAAAATCAGAGGCTCTACACTTCCCTGAGGTTTGCTCCCAACTGGGATACGTCTAAACAGGTTCCTACACTTTATAGGTGCAGCGACACCCCAGGGGAGCCTCTACATGGCCATAATGCCACTTGAGGGGGTTTAGGGCAGGTAAACGTCCCTGTCAGAACTGCTACATTAGCTAAGGGAGGCTTCCATGACCCACTGAATGCCAAAAAAGAAAGAGGAGCCACTGTATTTCACCACACCTGGAATTACGACTGTAATTACGACTGTAAGCTTCCAAACTCACAGATTTACCAGTGGGCTTTCTCCTCAGGCAACAAAAATCTCCCAAATCATCCCATAAAATAATGAAGAAAGCAATGTCCCTAACCTTTTTAAACTAAACTAAGAAGTGGCCAGGGTCTGGGAAAAGGAGATTCACAGGGAACAAGTCGGAGCAGAATTGGACCCCTACCTGTCTGCAGACTAGGAAAATTAAATGGCTGAATGAACTGAAATGGTGGAGCCAAACTGCTAAACTACAGCACTGCAGCTTTTTAAAAAAGCCAATAACCAGCTGAGCATGAGCTCTAACCAATAAGGGGAAAGGAGCTTGCTCCTGCAACCAATCGCTGAGTTGGAAGAGAAGGTAACCCAAACCTGGGGGGTGTGGGGGGGTGAGGGGGAGTCCCATGCAGGTCAAACTGCTGGTCTGCGGGGTGGTCTCATGCAGGTCCTATTGCTGCTTCGTGGGGACAGTTCCTTACAATAAGAGTGTACAGGAAGCAAAATATGTTGTAATTTCTGATTCCCATTGGCGTTAAAGAACAGAGCTAAGGCTGTGTGGAATCTTTTATGGAAGGCCATAAATGGAAGTTGTCACTCAGTGCTATATAGTGTCATGTTTCTTTCACACATACATGAACCAGCAGGATGTAAACGTCCTCACTGATTAATATTATGGTGTGTTTCTACAAGGGTTATAATTAGATTGATTTTACCGAATTTCCATCAGCATCAGGGGATTATTATCAGTAGGAGGAATGTACTGTGCCCCATTATCATGTTATGCAAATTACAGGCCATGTGATAAGTGATGAAACAATGTGAGCTGTATCTTTATTTTTAAAGGGGCTGGTATTATATTGCATATGTGTGTGTGGTTCAACTGTGGATTCATAGATATTAAAGCATTAGATTTTCATTCCATCTGGGACAGTGTGAATTATTAATCCAGTGATGTAGGTGTAGCAAATCACTGAGCCATACAGGAAATCTAGAGACTATTTGTGTGAAGTGTTTCTGCTTAACGGCTTTTTTCCCCTCTAGATAGTGTATATGATCCTTTATAGAAGAAAATGTCAAGACAGTGACAGCAAATATAAATTGCTTTATTGAAATTCATTGTTGAGCACATTTCAGCCTTCTCTGTAAAAAATTATATATATATATATATATATATATATATATATATATATATATATATATATATATATATATAAAACACCTTTTAATAAGTAGTGGTGCATGATTAGCTTCAGCTGTGACTTGCTTATGCACTTCAATAAACAATGACACAGGCCATCTGAGCTGACTGTGTTCTTATACTATGATCTCCTCAGCTGAATAAAATGTCACAGTGTGAATTGGAAAACTAGTGAAGACTAATTTAGGAAAGGATATGAGAAGCTCGGAGACTTTTTAAGGTCTGAGCATCAAAACTTATTATGTTTATGTTGGATTCACACACTAACTTCTTCACTGAAGAAGCTTAAAAGCTTCATCGCCCTCACTACCCTGCGCCCCACTGTGTAAAATGAGCACTGTTTTTAATGGCTTTCCAATACCTGTGGAGATTGGGGAATGGACAGCTATGTTAGTTCATTCAGTTCATCATTAACTCAGTGTTAGGACTACTTTCCCTCCCAGCAGAAGTACACTTAAATTGACACTAGATTAGCATTTTAAAGAAGCTCTCCACTTTGTGCAGCTTCGTGATGTTTGCCATGCTGAGCTTTGCAGTTAGGGTGTGTTTGCGCATGTGATTTTTAATCACTTTCTGGACACAAAATGACCTGACAATGATGGGGAAAGAATGCGAAAACTAGTGAAACCATTCAAGAAAAAATACTCTGAGGGTTCCTGCTAAATTAAGCTTTGATGTACAATCATATTTTTCTGCATAATGTAATTAATAAAAGGTAAATTACATTATTTTCATTGTAGGTAATTTTCCCATTTCAAGCCTTTTTTGTTAATCAGTTTGGCTTTTAGCTTGTGAGTGAACAGGTACATCAAGCACGGTAATATCATGGTCAGCAAACCACTTGGTAGTAGTTTTGGCACTGGCAGCAGATTCTGAAGTCCTTCTGGAAAATGAACTCAGCATCTCCAGAATGTTTGTCAGCAGATGTAAGCATGAAGTGTTCTAAAATATTCTGCCGATTGACTGTGGACTTGATAAAACAGAGTGGATCAGCACCTCAAACCATCACAGACTGCAGAAACTTCACACTGGACTTCAGACACCTTTGGATTCTGTTTCAGTTCACACTTCCTCCAGACTCTAGGACCTTGATTTCCAAATGAAATGCAACATTTACTTCCAGCTGAAAAGAGGATAATTTGAACCACGGAGTAACAGTCTAGTTCTGTTCTGTCTGACGATGTCTCTGGTTCAGGAGAGGCTTAATTTTAGGAACACAGCAGTCGTAGAAACATACAGTATTTATACAATTTGCATAGAGATTTACTCAAACTCCAAATATAAATAATAATTTGAGATTCTAGATTTGTAAATAAAACAACAAAAAGGCTTGAAATGTCACTTTATATTGATTGAAGATAACATATATGACAGTTTACCTTTTTGAATTAAATAATTAACCAAAACATTTTTTGATGTATGGCTGTATATGTACTGCTATATTTGAACAACATTGGTTCAGGGAAGCTCTTAAAGATAGGAATGCAAATGTGTATGTGTTTGTGCCAGTGGTCAGACATGAACACACATACATTCCCTCATGTGCGTGTGCTTCAAATGGTAGACTTTATAATGGTCCATCAGCACAAGGCAATGAAGCATGTAACGCTAGTGTGATTTCTTGCGGTATCTCACTCAAACATTCTGCCTGCAGCAGAAATCAAACACTTGAGTCTGCGGGCAGTCCTAGCTCCGTACTTACTGCAGACTCAGTCATTTGCACCCTTTTGTGCTTTTTACTGTATCTAGACTTGGTGCATTAGTTTGGCTCAGTAAGTACATCATTGTAAAATCCAATTGCAGCAATAACTGCCTTTGTCACAGAAGTAAGCACCTCTATTGCATGATGTGCATGGTTTCTGTCTTCTCATTGTAGCGTCTCTTGCTTGTTCCAGTCAGTGTTTTTCACTCTCCTGTCTGCCGTTCTCCTCTCTGCTCTCCTGCTGTAATGAAGCCATGGCGTCTGGCTGGCGGTGGCAGTGATAAACAGGGCATGGTGATGAGGGGAGCAGCTTTGGGTCTTATGATGATGGAAGTGGCAGGCTGAATAATTCAGAGCCTGCCTAGAAAGACCTCAGCAGCTGAAGGAGACGTTGACATTGAGCAGACTGCTAGACATTTGTGTACTTTCACTCACTCACATACACATGCATGGACATATGCACCAACCCGCACACACACACTCCCAGAAGCACACACCAAAGAGGTTGCCTCTGTTCTTTATTCAGGGGTTAATGCATGCGCGTGACAGCACTGTAACATATCATCCACTAGGGAGAGCTTAGTCAATGTTTTCTAGCTATGTGTGCTCTGTTTACCAAAAATTCCCATAATACCATGTAGCAAACAGTGTTTAAATTCCAGAAAGTAGCTTTCACTCCCTAGTCTGTACCATCCTTTTATGGAGGGTATGTATAAATTGCAGGCAGGGCCTTGCAGAAACCCTTGAAAGGGAGGATGAGGTACTCAGCAACCATAAAATGGTCATCAAGTGGGCAAAAAAGGCATCAGGGAGCAAAGAGACAGGTGCTTGAACACTCCAAAATCTCGAGAGGGTCCTTTTGGTGCACATATTGCCAGTATCTTGACCAACCAGTGATACATCACAAAGGTATTGTAGCCTGAGGTGCCTTATCTCCAGCAGTCCCCTGGTGCCATATAACAACAAGGCAATGCTCGACCATGTGGTGGAGGACAATAGAGTCCTAATTTCTTCCCCACTGAGCATATCTGGGACATGGTTGCATGGCAACCGGCATGCCAGGGACCAGAATTTACTACCATACTACCATTAATGAACTTTAGGCCCCCATACAGGCTGCATAGTGTTGTATTCCTAATGCATCCAGCATCTGTCATGAATGATTGTTCAGAAGTGGTCAACAGATACTGATTATTGTGCCTGAAAAAGCTATGTTTCTAATCAAGGATGCCATGTTGTCATCATAAATCATAATAAATAAATGTTGACATCTCTATTCTTGACATCAAAATGTTTTTATGAGTGGGAGGAAAACAGCACAGGAAACTTTATCTCTGGTCACTTTACATGAGAAAAAAACATTTTCAGCATTAATTTAATGTAAAGAGGAATTATGGAGCACTATGTAGCAGTAGGCAGCCTCATTATCTGTGGCACTGGGCGAGCATTTAGGTTCCGGTGCCTTGATCAGGGGCACTTCAGCCATGTTCTGCTGATTCAGGGGTTCAAAACTGTGAAGTGACCTTCTCAGTCTTGAGCCCACTTTTCTGACCTTTGGGCCAACAGCTACCACGAGTGCTGTTAATAAAGTAGCTCTTACTAACATATAAAAAAGGCAACGGTTTTGTTAGTTACTTCCTCTACCATGTTAGCTAGTGCTAATTATAACTTCAAAATAAATGGGTTAAGATTTGGGCGGATTAGGTTAGTTACGCCTACAGCGGTGCTTGAAAGTTTGTGAACCCTTTAGAATTTTCTATATTTCTGCATAAATATGACCTAAAACATCATCAGATTTTCACAGAAGTCCTAAAAGTAAAGAGAACACAAATAAACAAATAAGACAAAAATATTAAGCTTGCTCATTTATTTATTGAGGAAAATGATCCAATATGACACATTTGTGAGAGGCAAAAGTATGTGAACCTCTAGGATTAACAGTTAATGTTGAAGGTGAAATTGAACATGTTGAAGAGTCAGTTCTTTTCAATCAGTGTGATGACCATCAGATGTGAGTGGGCACCCTGTTTAATTTAAAGAACAGTGATCTATCAAAGTCTGCACTTCACAACACTTCACAACAATGTTTGTCTATCATGGCATGAACAAAATATATTTCTGAGGGCCTCAGAAAGAGTTGATTCTCATCAGGCTGGAAAAGGTTACAAAACCATCTCTAAAGACTTTGGACTCCACCAGTCCACAGTCAGACAGATTGTGTACAAATGCAGGAAATTCAAGACCATTGATTCCCTCCCTAAGAGTTGTAGAACAACAAAACTCACTCCAAGGTGTGTAGTAGTCTGCGAAGTCACAAAGGACCCCAGGGTAACTTCTAAGCATCTGAAGGCCTCTCTCACATTGGCTAATGTTAATGTTCATGAGTCCACCATCAGGAGAACACTGAACAACAATGGTATGCATGGCAGGCTGGCAGGGAGAAAGCTACTACTCTCCAAAAAGAACATTACTGCTCATCAGCAGTTTACTAAAGATCACTTAGACAAGCCAGCAGGCTACTGGAAAAAAATGTTTTGTGGCTGGATGAGACCAAAATAGAACTTCTTGGTTTAAATGAAAAGCATTATATTTGGAGAACGGAAAACACTGCCTTCCAGCATAAGAACCTTATGCCATCAGTGAAACAGGTTTGGTCCTTTTTTGCTGCATCTGGGCCAGGATGGCTTGCCATCATTGAAGGAACAAGGAATTCTGAGTTATATCAGAGAATTCTAAAGGAAAATGACAAGACATCTGTCCATGAAACTTTCAAGTACCACTGTAACTCACTAGTTGAACTTGGAGCAGCCATTTTCCAAGCTGAGCCTTTGCCTGTCCTGTTGGCATGGACCATTGGTCCATAATGTAGAAAGCCAAGGCTGCCTTCAAGTTGTGTTGGAAATATCGCTTACCAGCAATAGTTTTGCATGTTAACTGTACAGTTCAAGCATTTTATGCATAAGTTGCACTTATATTGATGACCATCCTGAAAGGTGTTATGTACAGACATTGATTTTGTGATATATTAAAATAAGGTTTTTTTTTTTTTTGTTTGTTTTTTTTTTAAATTTTGGTTTCCCCTGACTGAAAAAAACAACAACACTTGAATGCATATTATGTCATAATTATGATCTCCATATTTCCTGGGAGGACCCGAAAGCAGCACAAACATAAACATTGTAGCATGAACTGCAATACAGGGCAGCCAATCAGAACAGAGGTTATTTACATGCATCACTCACAAGGAACAATAGAAAGAACTGTGTAATTCTTACAGAGAAAGAAAGGCTAGAATGGTTATGTATTAATGAATTATGACTGAAATATTATTATATATCATGAAATTAATTAACCTTGAATGCAGCTTTATTTCTTTTTGCATGTGCATGAGTAAGGACCAAGTAATATTTTGATTTGTCCTGTTCCCCCTACGTATTTTGGTAGAGCCAGTAATGTGAAGTAAAACAGATTCATATTTGCATTCACACACCTTGTATTACACAAGACACCCACTTAGATACCTGGAGCACCTGCTCTGACGTGCACACACACCATCAGCTGTGTGTGCACTCAGCCTGAGAAACATATGGCTGAAGGTCATGCAGAATCTTTGTATGCAGATTAGCAGAAGAAGAAAACTTGCATAAGTTCTCACTGCAGGACCATGTTTATGATCCACCTCGATCACTGTAACTGCCATTAAGTGTAATACATCAAGGCACATACTGTGGCTATGGACATAAACTTGCTTGACCTTGGGATCTGTGCTGTAACAGATTGCCATAACTCTTTGACACACAGTCTGCTTAAAGATGGATAGTTATCAGCTATGCAGTCTTTACCAGAGGGCACTTAAAGCACTGTTTTGACTAAAGTGCAAATATAGTCAATCTTTTGAAACGTCTTTGAAATTTTCTTTCTCATGTGATTGGTTTGTTGTCTGTTTTCAACCAAGGAGGAGGGGTTCACCTCTTTGACTCTGAGTTCCTTTCAAGGTTTCTTCTCTTGCACTTTTTATATCTGGCTTGCTCATGGGATGGATGACCTTGGATTTTTCTATGTTAAGCTGTAAAGTTTCTTTATTACAATGCCAGTACACAAATACATTTGAGTTTGAATATGAATTTAACTTGTTGACCTAGCTTGAGGCAAGTGTATGGTTATTTAATTGAATGAACATTACACTTATATAACACTTTCAAAGGACCAAGGTTGCTTTACAATCAACACAATCCATTTACACACTTAAAACTCAGCCACACACCAGTGAGAAGTGGCAGCCAATCACGCACAGCATACCCGGAACAGAGTGCCAAACCATATCTGAGCAAATACATTCATACACACATACCCTGGTCATATAGAGTAGCCAATTCACCTGATCTCCATTAGGTACAATTCACCCAATCTCCAGGAAACCCACACAGAAACAGGGAGAACATGGAATCTCCATCTAGCTGGGGTCTTGAACTCAAGACCTCAGCACTGAGAGGCAAACATGCCAACCGCCAAGTGACTGTGCTGCCCAAATACGTATGAAATATGCACAATGCTACACTGGTGACTGTAAACTTCTAATACAAATCATCAGACAGTGAACACATCTTGACTGATGAACATTTAAAGTAAGGAAACCATTTGCTCAGCTATCTCTTTAAACACCGAGGGAGGTCAGTATGTATGATCTGACTTTGGTCCCTCCTCATTATGTCATTCTTTTTACAGTCTATATAAGTTAACGTTGGCCTCAAGTGCCGCGCCTCCATGTTAAGAAAATATATAGAGGACACAGACTGTTTCTTTTCTTTCCTTTTAGTCAGTGACATATCTAGGACTTTTAGAAGGCCCAGGGTGTTGTTTTTTTTCTCACAAAATAGATCATACGTACTGTAAAAGTGTAATTGGTTGATTCCACATTCACGTCCTAATTATGTTAGTAGTTAATCTAACATGTAAGGCCTCCAGTCCAGCTACTGAAGTCCTGAAGTACTGAACGTGATTGGCTGTGCATTAAGTTTGTGGTAATTCCACACAGTTTCATTAAGAACTTCAACCTACTAATATAGCTCCAAAAATTAGAATATTGTTAAAAAGTTCATTTGTGTTCACAATTTAAATCAAAATAGTAAACTCATGTTGGTAACACTTTATAATAACGTTCATTAATAGCTCATTAACTAATGATTAATAACTGGGAAGAAATCATTAGTTCATGACAATTTCATTAACAAATGATTTACTAATGATTTGATAACATTTGCAAAAATGAACTACATGAACTGTCATTTATAAACATTTGTTCATGTTCAAATTCTCATTAACAAATGATTTGTTCACAGTTGTTAATCATTAGTTAATGGCTTATTAATGAAAGTTATTATAAAGTGTTACCCTCATGTTTTATATTCATTACACATGAAATGACATTTCCAATGACATCTTTGTTTTAAAGTTGATACTGTCTGAATAGTAATTCATCCAAAAAAATGTAATATTTGAAATATTTGAGATTCTGGATTTGTAAGGTCTTGTCATGTTTAGGTCAATGTGCTTTTGTTTACATTTTGGTCCTCCTGCTCGTGTTTTTCTTCTGTCTTCGCCTGTGTACTGCTATAACAACACCCTTTGTTATCATATTCACATGTGTCTCATGTGTTGTCATGTTCACACTACCGTTTGCACCTGTCCTTGCCTTGATTTCTTTATTTATGTTTCCTGCACTTTCTGTGTTCTGGTCTTGTAGCTTTTTAATACATATATGTTTGTCTACTGAAAAGTATGTTCATTATATGCACTCAGTACTTATTTATTGCTCCTTTTACATGAAGTGCATGGAGGTGATCAGCCTGTGTCACTGTTGAGGTGGTCCATAGATTATCTGTGGAGTTTAGGTCAGGTGAGTTTGCTGGCCTATCACACACAGTGATACTGTGGTTATTAAACTAAGTATTGGTACTTTTGTTAGTGTGGGCCGGTGCCAGGTCCTGTTGTAAAATTAAATCTGTAACTCCATAAAGCTCCATAAAATTGTCAGCAGATGGAAGTACGCTTCTCTAAAATGTCCTAGTAGACTTCTGCACTGACTTTGGACTTGATATAACACAGTGAACCAACACCAGCAGATGATAAGCAGAAGCCGATTCCTGAAGATTCTTGGACTTTGATTTCCACATGAAATGCAAAATTTACTTTCAGTGATGGTTTGGCATCATGTCATCTGCTGGTGTTGGTCCACTGGTGTTGTCCATAGTGATAAAAGTTAATAATAAATAAACTACAAATTAAAACTGAACAGCCTGTATTTTTTAACCCTCTGGAGTTGGCTGTCCCACCGGCAACATATCAATGAAATTCCGCATAAACACTTATATAACTGTGTAGATAACACCACAGTTTATTCAGTTCAGAGCTCAAAAGTCTTGGCTAAAAATGTTTAGAGTGTTTTTTCACAATATATCAGCACATATGAAAATATTTTTTTGGAAAGTCTAAGTTTAGAGCATATTTGTGACCCCGCCAGGGAAAAACAGGTCAAAGTCATTCTTTTTTTTTCAAAATTAGTTTTTTTTTTTCAAAACAATTTTTTTGTGAATTTAAGTTTTGTTTTTGATCAAAATATGTGCTACCATAGATATCTAAAACTATTATCTTTCATTTACAGCAATAAAACCAAGTGGCTAAGTCTTGTCGCTAATGTGAGTGACATGATATTGACACGATATCTCAATAAGTTGCCCAGTGACTTTGACCTGGTTTTCCCTGCCGGGGTCACATTTAATTAAAATATAGATTTATGACACTCTTACTGTTTTGACAACATTGTTTCTGAGCTTGTGCTGAACAAAAGCCTGTGTAACACTTTGAAAAATAAATTTGATGGGTGTAATTTGTAAAAATATCAGGGCATGTCAGACAACATCAGTGTCTGAAACACCCTCAGACTCCAGGGAGTTAATTCTTTGAAATCATTCTCTGAATAATTTAAGCATTGAGTTTCTTATTGGTTGCTAGAGCATACAAATAAATCAAACTTCTCTCTGCTATAAAATCTTCTGCTATAATCACATTACAAACAAAGTGTAGCCTATGAAAATTCATGCCCAGATGGATGTTTATGCAAAGTGTTGCCTAGTGATGAAGCCAGAACTGTGCCATCTAGTTAAAAATACCATGTGGAGGAAAAAAAAGACTATTTAACACATGCCACTAATGCTCCTACTTGGGCATCTCTAATGGGCTGTTAACTTGTCTTTGTGTTGCTTTGTGGTATTTTGTGTGATTGTCATGCCTCGTTTTTTGTGAAGACAGCACTTTAAGCAGCCATAGACAGCATGTTAACAAGTATTTTGCGTACACACACACACGCAAGCATCTGCTGCGTGAATGAGTGACTTTGACACAGGTGACATTTCCCAATTTCACACTTACCTACCTATCACAGAGGGAGCAGCAACATGAAGGACAATGCAATATCTTTTACAAGGGGTGAGCAAGAGGGGCAGCTTTGGGGAGGGGGGGGGGCTGTCATTACAAGTGTACGTGGGGGTGTGTATGTATGTGTGTGATGGTGCAGTAATCCGTGTTATCCCTCAAAGTTAATCACCTCATACCTAGCGGCTGAAGCCAGATGTGCTAAACCTTCAGTAACTCAGTCAACGTGAAATTGGCCGGAGTGAGTTTCAATGCCTGCATTAGTGACAGAAGGTATGTGTGCACTCATAAAAGTCAATGGAGGTTTAATTAGCTAAGTGAATGCGCTGATTGTTTTGAGGATGGATGCTGTTTAAATCAGCATTGTTTGATGTAACCCCAGCGTAAATCATTTTATGGATTGAAAATGCTGTAATAGAATGGCTGTGTTTTTCACCTTCATGAGCATCTTTCCTTCTAGTTGTGCTGCATGCTTACTATTCTGTAACTATTATGAAATATCCAATTATTATTATGACACTAATGTGCAAGTTATGAAAGTGAGGAATGAATGGCCACTTTTGATTTCACCTCTTTCAGTAGCTGGTCATTCTCCTGTTGAAATGGAAGATTGCCTAGTTTAAATATGTACCAGCAGTGCAGTTAGAGCCTGTGCATATTTATGTATGAAAAACTAGTTGTAGCTGCATTTGGGCATCATGAATTGTGTTCTTGCATGTTTTTCTTTTGCTTGTTTACAAATATTTTGTTATATACACTCACTGGCCACTTCATTAGGTCAATCTACACTCATTGTCCATTTTATCAGCTCAACTAACCATATAGGTGCACTTGTAGTTCTACAGTTACAGACTGTAGTCCATTTGTTTCTCTCTATACTTTATATACTACACCACAGAGCAGTTTTTTTGGGTGGTGGATTATTCACAGCACTGCAGTGACACTGATGTGGTGGTGGTGGGTTAGTGTGTGTTTTCTGATATGAGTGAATCAAACTTTGCTTTGAAACACCTCAGTGTCTACTGAAGTGAAAATAGTGCACCAACCAAAACTATCCAAACAACAGCGTCTTGTTACCACCAATGAAGGACTAGAGGAACAACACCAACTGTGCAGCAACAGATGAGCTGCTGTCTCTGATTTTACATCTACAAGGTGCACCAACATAATGTTTAACATGTTAAAAATGTCCAGCAGCTGTGATGTGACTGATACCAGCACAGTACATATACACACATACACATGCGTACATACATATACACTTACACACTGGTGTGGTGGTGCTGTGCTATGTGTATTGTGCTGGTAAGAGTGGATCAGACACATCACAGCTGCTGGACATTTTTAACTCTGTATATGTACAGTATATGTATGTGCATGCAAGCTCATTTATCAATTCATCTATCACACATCCTAACCAGCCCCCAGTGGACTGGGGATCCTGCTTCTTTTTAAGGAAGAAACTTGCAGAGCATTGCACTTAAAAAGCCATTACCTGCATGCCCTGTATACTGCAGTAGACTTTTGGTTGTCCCAATTCATTCTTAATGACTGATTTAGTAGCTGTTATCCATCTGCATGGAGATATAGTGCTATACTTTGCTCCACTGGGCCAACGGCAATGAGGCGTTCCATATGAGATACATCCCAGTGGACTACAAAACATGCATGTGACTGATATGACAGACGTGCAGAGTCAGCATGTTCCAGATGTTCCACAGCTGCCTGGAATCAGCGATGCCCTCTGCGTAGTGAAAGACTGTTTACGACAGGTCTGCGTGCCACTGTCATGATTATTACCTTGTTAAAATGAAATGAGGTGAACATACTCCGGGTGTTAATATCAGGTTTTACAACAAAGCTTGCAGCAAATTCATGTTTTACTGTATTGTTACTAGAACGTCCACAGCTGCGGCCTGCCCTTTGCTTGGAAGATGATGGTGAAAGTCTTATAACAGTTGCTGTCTGAACAATATGTGACATATAACATGGCTAATAGAAATAGATAAAAGATGGCCATGACTGTAACATTATTTACGCAGTCCTTTAAAGATGAATTAAACTGTTTTTACAAAATTTGTGCATCATTTTTACATCAAGAAGCACATTCATTCAGTGTGTGACATGGTACATTTTAGATAAATTTCAACATATTTCTTTACAATGATGTTGAGCCAGGGTTTATGATATCCACAACACATACATCCATTTAATTTACTATCCCACATGACCCAACATCAGTTTTATATATAATGCTTATAATGGAGCAGCTGATAATGATGATCAAAGATGTGGACTTAGGACTGAAACGTCACTGGGTTAATCCCCTGATCCTGCACAACACAGCGGAAGTGCCTTTAATTAAGGCAGCTAACCCGCAACAGCTCCCCAGGTGCCATAGAAGATGCAGCTGCCCACCACTCCAGATGTGTGGTTGCTCCCTGTCCCAGAATGTGTGTCTGTTCATGCACAGAGGAGGTAAAGAAGGAGGTTACCTTTTTATGTGTGTTGCAGTGTAGTGAAAGAGTTTTAGATAAAATTGTGAAAAAAAGTCTGTTTGACCTTACAGTGAACTTCATGCATCCTTCTGCCATTAATGATTTATTGTTTTAGGCCAACACCTCAACCCAATATCTAAGATATTACACAACATATTTTTTCATGTAATAACTGTCTGTGATGTAGCTTTTACAAGCATTAAACGCTTCAGTTATCTGATTCCTTTCAATATATATGTAAATAAATAATACAGCTTGTAGTACAGTATTAATCATTAAAAAAACTCAATCCAGTTGGTATATTATATATAGAAATATAATTTTTTAATTATATTGAATTCATAGATTTTAAAGGGACAAACACCGGCATTCATCTGTACACATTTCTTGTACAATCTCTAGTACTACTAGTAAAATGAAACTCCTTGTAGTAGCAGTGAGGTTACTATGCCCAATGTCAGGCATCACCTAGAGTGGCATAAAGCCCCCATCAGTGGGCTGTGTAGTAGAGGAGTTGTATTATCTCAATTGATGGAGTTACATTTGGGATTATGTCTTCACAATTTCTGTGCAGAATTTTTTTAAAAATGTTGGGATTCTACATTTTTGCTCACATATTTTCCTGGAAATACACCGAATGAAAGAAGGACTTAGTGCTGACAGTAGTTCTCGGAAAGCAGTCACAGTTTGGCAAGAAGCATAATTAGGGTTAGGCCTAGTTTGTCAAATGTCAGAACTTGGACTTTCTGGAGTCCCTGCTGAGTTGTTGCTTGGTCATTATTAGTCTCTGTCCCTCCTCCATAGAGACACACAACAGCACACAGACCACGCTGCTATCTGCTCCTTCACACAGACAAACAGATTATTAGGACATACAGGGAACACATGGTAGAGAGATCCATTACTGATATCAAGAAGGTGTCTCACAGGGGTGAGTCTGTCCTCCAGAAGATGAGGTATAGATAGATGGACAGGACAGAGACAGACAGAGGGAGGTTTAGCAAATATTGCTTCCTGCTCAATCTCCCCATCTACTTTTGAAGGACAGCTCCAACATATAATAAATAACAGGTTTCACTTTGATGGCACTCTGTAAACTTGTTAAGATGCTGGTAGTGTGTGTGTCTATAAGTAGCAGAATTTCTTTATTTTCTGTAAAAATAGCAATACATACATACACTAAACCTTCTTTCCATGAATTATTTAATCATCAGCATTCTATAATGAAATTCTAAATTATTCAGCTGTCAATGTGTTCATGTTGTCTTGCATCTATGACAGTCATAAAAGATGAACACATTTTATTCTTTCATATTGTGCAATTGTTTAATTAGCAGTTCTGCAAATCTATTATATAACTTGTATTGCAAGTATTGTATTACTTGTATTACTTAATCTAGTGTATGTTATATAAAGAATGTGTATGTTTATACAAAAAATATTTATAAAACATATACTGTAACTTTCGTGAGGGTTGAGGAGGAGTCACAATGTATAGATGGGATCTAAACGAAAATCTTTATTGTAAAAACATAACCAAGAAACAAAACACATGTGGCTACAAAGCCAAAACAAAGATGAGGTTGTGGCTATACTGAAAATGTAATACTATGAATGACCTACATACATGAACATAACCCTGACATTAACTAACATACAATAACAACATTTATGAAACTTTACAAACATTCAATGATGGACGAAGACTCTAGACATGAGGAAGTTTAAATAGCAAACTTAACCAAAGGGGTAATGACCAAGCATGGCTGTGGGATGAGACGAGTCAGGTGCTCAACATTAGCCAGACAGGACTACATGATGAGGGCAGGAATATAGAGACATGACATGAAAGTAAACAAAAAGCACATGGCAACAAGACACGTGGACAGAGACAGCACATGAGGAAGGAAAACACAAGCATGAGGACCACAGCAGGGATGGCTTTGGTGGGGAGCCTGACAAATACTAATAAATAAGACGCTTTGGAACAACTTCATGGAGCCTAAGGTCTCCATGCCCAATGTCATAGTGTCAATTGGAAGCCCAGCCCCATCAAAGTGTACAGAGGAAATCTTCTTTTCTGTGACTGAATTCAATCAATACCTCACATTCCAACATCTACCCTTGATTTTAGAAGAAACACTGGATCAGCGAGTGTCTACAAACTCGACCATTCAATCTTATCCAAACGTTTGGGCATCCCTGATCAAATGTAGTGCTGTAGACTGGCAAGTTTTAAATCCAAGATAATTTCAAGACTATGGATGACCAAGTCCAGGACCAAGTGAAGACCAAGTCCAAATGAGATTGCAGTCTTTGTCTTCTTTGAGTAAAATATACTCAGAACCTGCTCTGAATAAATCAACAAGTGCCTGTTTCCCAGTCCAACTGGCTCAATCAGACACAAGTAGATGTGGTGATTTGGTTTGATTTGCTTGTATGAGTCAGTGGCCGGCAAAATAAACAGACAAACAAACAAATAAATGAAATATCATTTTAAACGTAGCTGTTCCCTGGGAGACCAGAAATGAAATTTGTTGAGACTGATGGTTGAGACAATTCTGAGTACAATTACTATTAAGTCCAAGACATTATAAACAATGTGCTCTCTCTGCACTCAATTCCAAGGTCACACTGAAACACTACATCCCTGGTCAAATGACCTGATTTGTTGATTTTCCAAGTGAACATATCCTTTATAGAGAACATTTTATGGAAAGTAAAATGTTTTGGTACATATGCTCATTCATTGTTTCTTCCAAAATCAAGGGTATTAAAATAGTTTATCCTGCTTTTGCTGAAATCTCTACTGTCCAGGGAAGGGTTTCTACTACATTTTAGAGCATTGCTGTGAGGATATGATTGCATTCAGCTATAAGAGTGTTAGTGAGGTCAGGATGTTGGATAATCACCATTCATACTCATCCCCAACTTCTCAACCCATCCAAAAAATAATGGATCAATAGAGCAATATCATTCCAGAGAACAGTTCCACTGCTCCACAGCTCAATGCTGGGGGACTTTAGACCCTTCTAGCCCATGCCTGGCATTACCAGTAGGTTTATGTTTATGTGCTGGACAAGCTCCGTGTGTGCATTTGCCCATCTGTGTAAGCAATGGATGCAAGTTGAATGCATTCCTTATAAGTGGTGTCCACGAACATTGGAAAGAAAGATTGATCTAAAACATTTACTGTGTCTATTTAATAGTTTGTTTGTATGTGCAGTACCACATGTCATTTGACCAACTTTTGCATAAAACTGTGCACTTTATTATCCATCATCATGTCTCATTCTTGATTTTCACACAGGATATAGACATGTCTTTCACCGTCACCAACTACATGTATTACCATAAGTTAAAGTGTGTATTTGCTGGATGCTTTGCTCTAAATCTGATCTTAACTCCAGTTGGCATTCATTTGAGTTTCAGAAATGGTGCTCTTCTGCTCTTCTCTAACAATAATTAGATGCTCATAAACTCTGCACACATTGTGTTGGTGTGCCAGAGACCTCATATTTTTTAGGAAAAAAAAAAAGATGTATTTGTTTTGTTTTGGAAGCAGATATGATCAGCTCCCTTGGCTCTTGTTGCTAACTGCGGGGGAGACTATCTACTTCAGTAAATTTCTCAGCAAAAAGCCCACTTTATGTGAGAAGTGTCGACATACATTTGTTCCATGCCAAACGAATGAAGCATGGGAATATTTACCAAAATGTCACTGTTAGCCTCTAAACTTATGCTCCTCTGCTGAAAGAGGACACGGAGAAGCGCCACACAGATCATGGTTTCATTCTTTAGGCCTGACACATGTCCTTGTACGCTGATGAGAAACTGACAGTCACAGTTCTGTGTGGATGCCTGTGTGGTGGCCGTGTTGGGTGAAAGAGTGCGTGGTGGAGGAGCAGGCTGTAAGACGGGTCTCCAGACTGATCATGTGGGCATTCTAATGAGTGGGGAGAAATAGGCAGCTAGGTCGTGAGAGTGATGGTGTAATCCACTGCTGAATAATTCATAGCAACATGTGAAATGAAACATGGCACGAGATTAGTGCTGTTCTGCTCATCATTCCCAGCCCCTGTGGACAACAGAACCACCACTGAGCTGATCTGACTCATGGTACCAAAAGCTTCACTATATCATAAGGATAAACGGTTGTGGGTAGAAAGTCGTAGGTCTTAACTTTTGCATCAGTGCAGCAAGGCGGCCTCTTATATCAGCATATGCAAGTGGGGCTCAAAAGCTGTAGATAACAGTTGTCTGAGATTACAGAAATATAAAGATGTAAAACGTAAGTCCTTATGTTGCTCGAAGTATGAAAGTAATGCCTTCTGTGGACTGCTAAGTCTGCTAGTGTGAACAAATAAAAAGCACGGCGTTGCATTAGCTGTGACTACTCTAGACTTTCTAAAGATGCTTAGATTCTTTTAATCCTCAGCTTCGTACTCTATGAGATAACAAATGTGATTAAATGTTGTGTGTGATTGAATATGTTCAAGGCTGTTTGCGAGGAGAGAGGCAATCAACTGTTTGCCAGAAAATGACTCATTTGAAATACCATGGAGGATACCAATGAATCTCAAATCTGAAGATTGCGATGTGTTTTCATATGTACAGAGCCAACAGATTTTGTTTACATCTATTAAGATGATCGTTATCTAATGGAAGTTTAGCAGTTGGGGGTTAATAGCTGCTGCAGACGTGCCTACATAGCCGAGGCCTGTCTCAGCCATCCATGGAATTAATATATGCAATTCATTATCTTGTTTGCTTCCCTTCTTAAAGCCTGTGCATTAAAAGATGCTGTCATCTTCTTTCTCTTTAGCTAGGTGCCATGTGGGTAATGTTGCGTTTCTCCAACTAGCTTTTTTTTTTTCTGCAGTGTTTGTTGTAGATCACAATCCCCTAAACAACCTGCGAGACTGGATCGATTGTTTGTGCCAGGGGCTATTCTGCAGGGCAAAGCTTAAAATGCCTGGTCACTTTATTCTAGGAGCCAAGTGAAAGGACTCGTATAGTGGGATTGCGGAGTTGGAGCCAGCTTTAGCAAACATAACGTTTAGGTTTTTCAAGATTAAACAAGTTCAGATCGCAGCTGTTTCATGTACTGAATGAAAACAAGGCAACCATGATTGCTCACTGTTTCATGGCTTAACTATATGTACACAACGTATACCGTTTCTGCTGCCTTAGCTGTTGTAGTAGTGCGGCTGAGTTCGTGACAGTCAGGCCGTCTAGGGCCTAATTAACCCAGTCATAAAGGACAGTCCGATGCTGTGCTGAATGTCATTGAGGCCTTTACTGAAGTAGTTCCCAAGAGGATCAGGGCTAATTGCAAATACAACCTTAGCATCGGACACTGCCTTGAGGAGACATCTCAGTAGCGCTGTGTGCTTGCTAATGAACCTACACATGAAACTGCGCTGCTCAAAAAACTAGTTTAACAAGATATACGACTGGATAGGCAGAGTTCACCATCCATATCAATTCAATAATGCATTCTATTCTGCAGTAATGAGTTCCACTGTACAAGTGTTAATAGAAATAGAAACTTATTGAATGGTTCTTGGATTGAACATAGCAAAAACTTTTAATTGCTAAAGAACCTCTCCAATTTGTTCCTTAAATTGTAGCTAACCCTAACCCTACAAAAAGGTTCTTTAGAGAACCATAAGTAGTTATTTTATGGCCAGGAGCCCAGCACTGGTTGTGGTGATCGACGACTTTGAGTTTAGCTCCAACTCTATTAAAGATGGCTGCAGTCAGTACATAATCATCTGATTGCAATGATTTCACATTATTTCAATTATTTAATGTAACTACAGATCTTTTCTTAATTACTAGATTTTGTAAACACATTATTTCACATTAAACACAAACAATTGCAATTTCATTACTTAGGTTTAGGTAAATAAATACTGAAAACATTTATTGAAAAATGCCATTAGTCTTATGAAAACTTTAAAGTGAACAAGTAAAAAGTGTTTGAACTTGGTGTTCACAATTGTTTAAAGGGACATTTATTTATTTGTTATCTAGATAGCTAATGTTTACTAATGTTGTTTGTATGTATGCTTACAGTTTGTGTTATATTTGTTTTCAGAAATAAAAAGTTTGATATCAATAATACATGTTAAAACCAAGTTAAAATCACATCAAAATTTTACTTTTGACTAAAAACTATAGTTTTGCTATTTTTAATATTCAAAACTAGTGTATACCTTATAAAGCCAAGTGTAGTATACTATC
>BRDA01019503.1:0-16317 GCA_036984385.1 Crenuchus spilurus | reverse complement strand
AGGGAGGGGGGAACAAAAATCTCAAAAAACCTGAGTCTACCACTAGAGGGAGAGGGATCAGGAGTCTAAAAAAAAAAGTGAATGCTAGTGTTAAAATACGTCTAGCTGATGTGATACAGACACAACAAACATACATGATAACAACTTACAATAGCAGGTGAACACGGACTGCTGGCCAACTTGCAAAACACCAGTTTATAAGTCCAGACGCTGTTTGATGGAGTAACAGCTGGGACGGCCAATCACACGGTGAGCTTGTGGGTGGTCTAAAAGGAAACAGACTTCAGATGGAGTAGCTTGGATTTCCGCTTGGTCCTAGTGCTTGACCTGCCTCCTTTTAACATATAGCGTAACATTGTTTTTGGACAGTAAAAACTGTAGGGGGCCAAAACTGCCTTTTGAAAAAGTACAGGGGACAGCCCCCTGCTGTCACCCCACCAAATTACATCTGTGCACTTGGAGCAGCAGCATAAAGATGAAAGAGCCGCATGCCGACCGCTTGATTAGACAAACTACAAACCAAAATTAATCGCAAAAGTCTGAAGCACATTAGGACATATAAAGGGGACAAGACTACCAAGATAGAGATACAGACTCAGACTGGAAGACATGACCAAATAAGGACATAGGGAGTGAGGAGCATGACAGACTAAGCGGGAAGCGTGACTGAGGCAGCCGCTGACTGTTGAGACCGAAAGCAGGAGCTCTCAGCTTCGGATCGTGGGTGGACTTTCCTCGCCTACAGCTCCTCGTGACCTCTCCTGGCTCATGTGCCATGAGTGTGCTCCTGCACAGGTCCCATGACAGCTCCTCCTCTCTGTCAGAGCTGCTCCTCTTTTCCACTCTCTGGATTCAACCCTCCCCTCCCACCTTATCGGACACACACACACACACCTCTGGATCTCGCGCATCTACCCCACCCCAAAAAATATCTTATGATTTTAGGGCTTTTCTGGGGGTGAGATACTGGGTATCCACGAGGTGTATGATGTGGAGAGCCTTATCCAGAGGTAAGAGTCACAACTCCAGCGAGGAGCTGCACAATTTCAGCCACTACCTCATGTTCATGCAGCAGCTGGGACTGGAGGCTGTTAAGAGTCCTTCTCTGCTGCATCCTTGTTTTGGCGATTCATATTGTCAGGATCAGAAGAAGAAGAAAAGATCAAAATGACCTCAGAATGAGAGGAGGAAGCACTAACAAAGACCAGCGGGGAGTGAGGGAAGAAGCATGGTAAATATAATGGCAAAACTGATGAGGCAAATGCCTAACAGATGTGGTGAGAGAAAGTGAGTAACGTGACTTAGAACAATGGATTCTGGGAAGTGTAGTTGGGACCCTGGGCTGAGTATATGGAGGGAAACCAAGAGAGTGAAGACTGATGGGAATTGTAGGCAGAGCTGAAGGAATTCCAAATGAAACAATAGAAAGCAAGTGAGCCAGAGAGAGAGGGAGAGAGAGAGAAGTTTAAAGCAGAATCAATGAGCATAACAGATGGGTAGGCGGGAGCAAGGGGTCTGATAGTATCAGTTTAGCAGTACTTAATGTCAGATCTGTTAAGAGCTCACAGTGTATACAGTAACTTGTAGCTGTGATTATTATCAGCTCTTTAATAAGCCTCATTTTTACCATCCATTTCAGTTTCTCCACATAAAGCTCTCCCAGATATAAACACTAAGAAGACTAAGTAGATTATTAAGTGGCTCTTAAAAAACATTCATAATTGTTGACTTGGATTGCTACCTTATCATGGTAGAGGGGCTTGTGTGCCTGCATGATCCTAGGAGCTAAGTTGTCTGGGGCAATAGCCCCTGTTAGGGTCTCCCAAGACAAATTGGTCCTAGGTGACAAGCCAGACAAAAAGTGATCCAATAAGTCCACCATGAAAAAGAAAAACAACAAGACCTTGCTTTGCTTGCCCAGAATAAGGTTACTGGGTCCCAACCATGGAACCAGGCCTGGGGAAGGGCTCATTGGTGAAGCTAGCTTTTGGGACATGGAATTTAACTTCTCTGGCAGGAAAGAAGTCCGAGTTGGTACATGAGGTTGAGAGATACCAGCTAGATATAGTTGGGCTCACATCAACACACAGCTCAGGCCCTTGAACAAATCTCATTGAGAGTAGCTGGACACTTTTTCACTCTGGAGTTGCCTAAGGTGAGAGCCATTAGGCAGAGTAGGTTTGCTCATAGCACCCTGGCTCAGTGCCTGTGTGTGGGTTTTTTCCCCAGTGGATGAGAGGGTAGCTTCCCTACCTCTTTGTGCTTTTGTACCGAACAGCACTTCAGAATACCCAGCCTTCTTAGAGTCTATAGAGGGGGTGCTGGTTCTGCTGGGGTAACTCTCACGTGGGAAAAAACAGTGTTACCTGGATAGGCATAATTGGGAAGAACAGCCTCCCCAATCTGAACCTGAGTGGTGTTCACTTACTGGATTTCTGTGTTTGTCAGTTTATCCATAACTAACAGCATGTTCAAGCACAACAGTTCACATAAGTGCACATATCACCAGTACACCCTAGGCCGAAGTGCAATGATTGACTTTATAATCATATCATTGGACGTGCGGCCATGTTTTTTGAACACTCGGGTGAAGAGAGGAGCTGAGCTGTGAACCAATCACCACTTTGGGGTGAGTTGGATCAGATGGTAAGGAAGGATGCTGGACAAATGTGGCAGGCCCAAACATGTAGTAAGAAGGTGCTGGGAACATTTGGCAGAGGAACCTGTCATACAGAGTTTCAACTCCCATATCTGGCAAAGCTTTGACCACATTCCATGGGAGGCAGTCTGAATGGGCTATGTTCTGGGCTTCCATTGTTGAGGCAGCTGACAAGAGCTATGACAGTTTGTGCTTGTTGGGGTGATAACCTCCATACCTGGTCATGGACACCCCAGGTGAGGGAAGCTGTAAAGCTCAAGAGTCCTTTCTGGCCTGGTTGTCTTGTGTGATTCCACAGGCAGCTGACAAGTACTGAAGGGCCAAGCAGGCTGCAGCTTCAGCTGTTCCTGAGGCTCCTCAAAGATTCTGGCACAGTCAGGTGGTTCAGGAGGGGAAAAACAATTTCCCACCAACACTGTCTACAGTGCTGATGGGGAGTTGTTGACCTCGACTAGGTACACTATTGGCCATTGGAAGGAATACTCCAAGGACCTTCTCAATCCCACTTGCACGTTTTCAATAGAAGAAGCAGACTCTGGGGGTGACTTGCCCATCACTCAGGCCGAGGTAGTCAAAAAACTTCATGGTGGTAGGACCCCGGGGGTGGATCAAATCTACCCTTGGTTTCCCAGGCCTATGGATGTTGCAGGGCTATCGTGGTTGACACATCTTTACAACATCGCGTGGACATCAAGGACAGTGCTCCTGGATTGGTAGATAGGTGTGGTGGTCCCCATTGTTTTAGATTGAGAGAACACACTTTTTAAGAAGTGTATTCCAACTATAGGGGGATCCCACTTTTCAGCCTACCCAGTAAAGTCTATTCAGTGGCACTGGAGAAGAGAGTCAGACTGATCATTGAATCTCTGATTCTCTTTACCCATGCAAGTAGTCTAGAGGGTGCATGTGAGTATGCTCAACCAATTGGCATGTGTTTTTTGGATTTGGAGAAGGCCTTTATCTGTGTCTCTTGGAGTATCCTGTGGAAGGTGTTCCACAAGTATGGGGCACTGGGTTATTTGCTAATAGCTATCCAGTCCCTATACAAAAAAGTAGGAGCTTAGTCTGCATTGCTGGCAGTAAGTCTGACTGGATTCCAGTTGAGGTTGGACTCCACCAGGGCTGCCCTTTGTCACTGGTCCTGTTCATAATTTTTATGGCCAGGAATTCTCAGCATAGCCAAGTGATGGAAGGTATCCAGATTGGTGACCTCAGGATTCCATATCTGCTTTTTGCAGATGATGTGTTCCTGCTGGCTTCATCAAACTAGGACATCCAGCTGCATGTGAAGTTTAAGTAACTCGGGGTCTTGCTCACAAGTGAGGGTAAAAGGGAGTGGGAGATCGACAAGTGGATTGTTCACACAAGTCCGCTGTCAGGATTCCCCCCTTTTCTCCTTACCTTCATGGCTCTCCTCTTCTCCCACTTCCTCATACACCACTCCAGTCCACATTGCACTACACTTCCCAACAGCCCCTCCTCCTTGCACACACCCTCAGAGTTACAGCCTAGCCCAGCACTCCAATTCCCAGAATCCTCCTTGATGCTCACGTCACTCCTCTCTATGCACCTGTTCTCACTTATCCCCCTGATTACTCACAATACTTAAGCTTGGTCTTCACTTCATATCTCTGCTCTTCATTGCTGAGCTTCCCCTTCTTCAGGTACCCTTGTCTTTTGTCCTTCCTGCCCTGTTTCAACCACTAGCCTTGTCTCTAGCCCTTAGCCTTGTCTCTAGCCCTTAGCCTTGTCTCTAGCCCTTAGCCTTGTCTCTAGATTTTAGCCCTGTCTCTAGCCTTTAGCCCTGTCTCTAGCCTTTAGCCCTGTCTCTAGCCTTTAGCCCTGTCTCTAGCCCTGTCTCTAGCCTTTAGCCGTTCCTTTTGTTTATTGAGCCGGAGTTACATCTTTTGTTTATTGAGCCGGAGTGCCATCTTTTGTTATTAAACTCATCTTTTACTTTTACACCTTTGCCTGTCCTCCATTTAATCACCCGGTGGCTACGCCAACCTCACAAAATGAAGAGCCTATACTAATATGGCAAGTGTTATTGTTTAATGAGTATTACTGCTTATCATTGTTATCCTCTGCTGTTTGGTGGTTTGATCTTGCTTTTTTCTGAGTAGTTTGGATTCTTCTTGCATTCCACCTTCCTGGTTTTTTTTTCCCCTTGAAGTAGTGATATATTACCTAGTTAGCTCCCAGTTCTCCTTATCAGGTTCTTGTCTCGTTAGGAAAAATATACAGTTGTTTTTTTTTGGTTAAATAATGGCAGGAATAGACCAATATATTCAATTTATTAAGAAGATTGGAAACAGACTGGGGTACCCCCTACCTGAATCCTATTATGGGATAGAGGAAGAAAGAGACCACTTTGACACGGAGTATAAAGTGGTAGCCCTGGTCTTGCATGGTTTAAAGAATGATGCCTGGAATTGGGCCACAGACTTATGGGATACAGAACCAGATTCCTTTTTGTCTGCCTATGACTTCCTGGACAAATTCCGTATAGCTTTTGACCCCTATATGGCAGAGACATGCCTTCAAAACCATATTTATGGAATGCTCTTACCAGAAGCAGACCATGAGAATACACCTGATATCCCGGAACCTAGTGAGTTCGATGGAGATATGAAAAACTTCCAAAAGTTCCGTGAGGAGATATCAGATTATCTTGAGGCTTATTATGAAGATTTCTCCTCCAATGAGGAGATGATTGACTTTGTTCACTCATGCCTTGTGGGCAAGGCTTACTACTGGGCAGAAGAAGTAGAAAATCTATGCCCAACCTTTTGGACATCTTTTGATGATTTCATGGAACTTCTAGAGGCCAAGTTTACGCCCGAGGAATCACAATGCATCTTGCAACCAAAACTCTCTCCAGATCCAGACCAATATGTCCCACGCTCAGCCAGACGTCTTACTCCTTTATCAAAGGCAAGTGAGTTATTACAATTTCCTTGTCCTGATACACTCACCCCAGAATTGTGTGTCTCTTCTCCTGTCACCGAGGTAGCGTTCACCATACAAGATCAAGATTGCAGCCCTAGTCAAGCCCAACACCACCACAAGTCTGTACCAGCTCCACTCATCAACCCTGGAACAGATGTCCCTGTCTACTCTCCCCAAGCATCAGAGATGATTCCTGCTCTAGAGGGAAGTAAGATATTACATTCTGTCCATGATCATTCCCTCACTACTAACATTTTCTCACCGCCAGAGCCCGCTGCAGCCCCAGAGCCCGCTGCAGCCCCAGAGCCCGCTGCAGCCCCAGTTCGTGATCCAGAACTAGAGGGAAGTACAGTTATTCAATTTCTCCGTGACTCTATAGAAAGTGTAGGACTGTTTTTCTCACCTTCAGTACCCGAGTGTCCAGAGTGTCCAGAGCCCATTAATCTCTCCAGTTTGGAGCTTCTTGGTTCTGCTGAAGTCACCACACCAAAGGCAAGACAGTTATATAAATTCAAAGGTGTTCAGTATCTTGCCTTACCAAGCCTTCTCATTCCAGAAATTTTGACGACTCACTCCTCTCCTGAAGGATTCATGGTCGAACCTCTGCCTAAGCTTCAAGAAATCACCACAACTACTCTGCCTACACTCCGTGATATTTCTGCTAATGCTTTGCCCACATCAAGGGAAAAGACCCTGGCTGTTTCTCCGGGGGCTTGGAACACTACCTACCTATCACCTGAAATGGACCCTGTTTTTCTTGCCTTTGATATGGTGTTTTGTTTCAAAACCATGTTGGAAGTCCTAATAACCCGGTTCAAATTCAAAATATATATCAATGTGTTCATTCATACCCCCACGCGTTCTAACATCCATAATCAAGTTGTTTTGGCAATCCTGGCAAGCACTCCAACCAAGTCCATAGTCTCCTTCTCAGATCCTTTACTGATCTCTGTAACATTCGCTCTCCAGTTTCCAGATCCATCCCACTCTCCTAGCTGCATCACTAGTGAGAACCCAGAATCCTCAGCAACCCCTTATCTTCCTAAACCCATTATTTCACCTACCGCCCTGTTTCCCATGTCATGCCATGAAAACCCTATGTCCAGTCCCCAAACTATCACACCCCATTCCAGTCTCTTTGAATCCCTCTTCTCAGCCCTCTCACTCTACATGTTAAATGTTCCATATCCCATAGATTTTCCTGTTCCCCATCTTACCTTTTGTTTTAGTCCCCGTCAGACCTTTTGGCTTCTCTTCTCTATCATCATGTCCTTGATATTTCTGTTTCCTGTTCTCCTGGACGTCTTGTTCCTTACCTTGCATATCCCATCCTCAGCACCATCTTCTAACCCTTTGATTCTTACTGTTTTCCCTGTACTCTTGTCCATCCTTGCCCACCGTGTCTTGCTGCTCCCCTGGTTATTTTGGTGTTGGTTCCCTTTCTTGTGTTTGTCTTTGCCCTGTCTGTGCCCCTTTAGTGGTCCTGGTCCTTCTTCCTTTCAGTCTGGTGTTCTTACCCCTCTCAGGGTGTACCAGGAGGTACACCTTTGGGGAGGGGTACTGTCAGGATTTCCCCCTTTTCTCCTTACCTTCATGGCTCTCCTCTTCTCCCACTTCCTCATACACCACTCCAGTCCACATTGCACTACACTTCCCAACAGCCCCTCCTCCTTGCACACACCCTCAGAGTTACAGCCTAGCCCAGCACTCCAATTCCCAGAATCCTCCTTGATGCTCACGTCACTCCTCTCTATGCACCTGTTCTCACTTATCCCCCTGATTACTCACAATACTTAAGCTTGGTCTTCACTTCATATCTCTGCTCTTCATTGCTGAGCTTCCCCTTCTTCAGGTACCCTTGTCTTTTGTCCTTCCTGCCCTGCTTCAACCACTAGCCTTGTCTCTAGCCCTTAGCCTTGTCTCTAGCCCTTAGCCCTGTCTCTAGCCCTTAGCCCTGTCTCTAGCCCTTAGCCCTGTCTCTAGCCCTTAGCCCTGTCTCTAGCCCTGTCTTTAGCCTTTAGCCGTTCCTTTTGTTTATTGAGCCGGAGTGCCATCTTTTGTTTATTGAGCCGGAGTGCCATCTTTTGTTATTAAACTCATCTTTTACTTTTACACCTTTGCCTGTCCTCCATTTAATCACCCGGTGGCTACGCCAGCCTCACATCCGCAGTGATGCAGGCTCTGTTCCAGTTTGTCTTGCTGAAGAAGGAGCTGATCCAGAAGGCAAAGCTCTCTACCATTTTATGCCCCAGCCCTCACCGAATAGTGACTCAAAGAATGAGATTACAAGAAGCATAAGATCCAAATGGCTGAAATAAGCTTTCTCTGTAAGATGTCTGAGCTCTTCCTTAGAGATAAGGAGAAGAGTTTGGGTTTAAGAGTTTCAAAAACAAGATGGGTAATTTAGGAATTGAGCATACATTTGATTTGGTGAGACAATGAACTTATTGGCCAAGAATGGCAGCAAATATAAAAAGGAATGTGAAAAATTTGAATAATGTGTCTGCAATAAGGCTCAGCATGAAAAGGCTGTCAGTTTCACTGACATTCAGGCCAGTAGGCCAATGGAATTGGTCTGCATGGATTTTCCCCCTTCAATAGCACCAAACCTGACAGTCATAACACCAAAGACATCCTTGACATAACAGATCATTTTACAAAATATGCAGTTGCTATTCCAACCACAGACCAAAAGGCAACTACTGTGGCAAGTACCCTGTGCGAACATGTTTTAGTTCATTATGGATTTCCAACGTAACTCCATAATGAACATGGAAGGGATTTTGACTCCCACACTAAAAAGAATCGTACTCCCTGTTAGGCATATGAAAGGTCAGAACCAGCCCTTACCATCCCAGAGGTAAACTGGTGGAGACATATAACCAGGCTCTCCTTAGTATGCTGGGAACATTAAAAGACAAAGAGAAGGCATGTTGGTGTGAGTGTGTGAAATCACTCACACATTCCTATAATTGCACAAAAAATTATTGGACTGGCTTTTCCCAATATGACCTAATGAGTGAAAGCAAAACTACTTATAGATATAGCTTTTGGGCTTCTAGTAACAAACAGCTTCAATCACATTCTCAATATGTTAGGAATTTGAAGAGCCCCCTTGAAGAAAATTATCAGATTGCAATTGAAAATGCAGGCAAAGTGGCTGAAAAGAACAAAAGCAGATTTGTCAAGACTGTTCGTGAATCAACCTTGGACATAGGTGACAGTCTTAGTATGTAATCCCCACCAGAGAAGCATTCACAAGCTTGCAGATCGCTGGAAGCCTACTGTTCATGTCACCAAACGAATGGGAGCTCTACCAGTTTATTCACTGAAACCTGAGAAAGAGAATGTGCCAGTGTGAACACTTCACATGGATCTTCTGCTCCCATTCGGGTTTCCATCCAGAAGGTGAAGCAAAGAGTTTTGAGTCTGACAGTAAGCCTCACAGACCACAAACAAGGAATTATCTGGTTCAAGGAGACAAGGCCAGTCCGATTGAGTTGGATGATAATGACTTACTCATATCACAGCCTACCAAGCATGAAAGAGTGACACATTGTTGTGATAACCCTGCTTGCCAGAATTCAGGGCCAGAAGACCAAACACATCAACCAGGGTTCTTGCAGGTATCAGTGAGTTAAACTTAAGACTTTATTAAGACCTTCTAAGACCATTCTAAGTGAAATTTAAGACCAACATGACAAATTGCCAGAAACCGATCTCAGTTTCAAGGGTTTTGAGTTGTGCAAGCTTGTCTTTGTATGCCCTTCTCAGGGCATTTAACTTCCTTCATTATGTCATTCTCAATTAAACAGATACAAGTCCTGTAGTTGATTTAAGGTGTGGTGCATGCATTTGGAAAATTTTGCTTTGAAATAAACATGTGATCAACAAATCTCTGCATGCAGGTGAATCAAGCCATCATTAAACTGCAAAAACAGAAAAAACCCATCCGAGAAATTGCTACAATATTAGGAGTGGCAAAATCTATAGTTTGGTACTTCCTTAGAGAGCAAGCAAGGACTGTTGTACTTATCAATGCAAAAAGACATGGATGCCCACAGAGCATAACAGTGGTGGATGATCGCAGAATAATTTCCATGGTAAAGAGAAACCCCTTCACAACAACCAGTCAAGTGAATAACACTCTCCAAGGGCAGGCGTATCAATATCAGAATATACCATTAAGAGAAGACTGCATGAAAGTAAATACTGAGGGTTCACTGCATGGTGCAAGCCACTCATATGTCTCAAGAATAAAAGGCTAAATTGGACTTTGCTTAAAAAAACATGAATTCTGAGGTATTCAGAGACATACTGTGTGCTCAAATCCCGCCAAATGCAAACAAACTGGGGTGTGTTTCCCGAAAGCGATTGAACTTAGTGATTTACGAACAACTTTAAGAATTATGTAACTTTAAGAATGCGATTTTTCTGACTGTTTCCCAAAAGCCTTCTTATCTTCCAAACTTATGAACGAATCCCTAAGTAGCACTTACTGTAGTTGACTCTGCCCTCATGTCTGCGTCAAATAGGCTCGGCCAATCAAAAACTGAACCACCAATTTGCATACATTTCTTCAATATAAACGGAAAAGTACTCTTATGTAAACAATTATAAAACCAAACATTAAAAAAGTATTTACACTACATACATGCAAAAAAAAATAAATAAATAAATAACATTTTATGTGCAGTTGCTGTCCATCGCATGCCAAGCCTATTATAAATAGGCTTGTATGTGTACATTATTAATCAGTGAATTTGATTGGTTAAGAGTTGACAAGTTTAGTAGGCCAATGAGTAACCATTGAATGAGACACAATATATTAATTCACTACTACGACTGTTACACTGAAAAAAAACCATTGCATTTATGTAATTTATATCCATCTATCCATCCATCATCTTCCACTTATTCGTTGTCCGGGTCACAAGGGTAACAACCCAAGCAAAGAAGACCAGACGTCCCTCTCCCCAGCCATCTCTTTCAGCTCATATGGGAGGATTCCATGGCATTCCCAGGCCAGCTGAGAGATATAATCTCTCCAGCATATCCTAGGTCTTCCCCAGGGTCTCCTCCCAACTGGACATGCCCGGAACACCTCACCCGGGAGGTGCCTAGGAGGCATCCTTACCTGGTGCACGAACCACCTCAACTGGCTCCTCTCGACATGGATCAGCAGCGGCTCTACTCCGAGCCCTTCTCAGATGTCCAACCTCTTCACCTTATCTCTAAGAGAGAGCCCAGCCACCTTACCTCATTTCAGCCGCTTGTATTCGCGATCTCATTCTTTCGGTCACTACCCAAAGCTCATGACCATAGGTGAGGGTTGGAACGTAAACCGACCAGTAAACAGAGAGCTTTGCCTTCTGACTCAACTCTCTCTCCACCACTGTGGATGCTGAACCGATCCATCTGTCGATCTCCCGCTCCCTCTTACCCTCACTCGTGAACAATACCCCGAGATACTTAAACTCCTCCACTTGAGCCAAGGACACCCTCCCAACCTGGAGAGAGCAATCCACCTTTTTCTGGCTGAGTACCATGGTCTCACACACTCAGCTGCAAACTGGTCCAGTGAGAGCTGGAGGTCCTGTTCTGATGAAGCCAGCAGGACCACATCATCTGCAAAAAGCAGACATGGAATCCTGAGGTCACCAAACTGGACACCTTCCACCACTTTGCTATGCTGAGAAATTCTATCCATAAAAATTATGAATAGAATCGGTGACAAAGGGCAGCCATGGTAGAGTCCAACCTCAATTGGGAACCAGTCTGACTTACTGCCGGCAATGCAGACCAAGCTCCTACTTTGCTTGTATAGGGACTGAATAGCACTTAGCAAAGAACTTCGTATCCCATACTCACAGAGCACCCCCCACAGGATACCCCGAGGGACACGGTCTAATGCCTTCTCCAAATCCACAAAGCACATGTAGATTGGTTGAGCAAACTCCCATGAACCCTCTAGGACTCTATCCTAGGGTAAAGAGCTGGTCCAGTTTTCCATGACTGGGACGGAACCCACACTGTTCCTCAGGGGCGTAGCAGCAAATTCGGGGCCCTGTACACTCTCAATGTCAGTGGGCCCCTATAAATGCCAGTAAACGAGGCACATTAGCAAAAAAGGGGGGTATTTATTTAAATAAAAAAGCATAAATAAGGTTTTACGCTACAAACAGATCGGATTATGTTGATGTAGCTATTTACATGTTGATATATGCGGCAGAAATATTGCTGGTGGATCATTTATTAAGTCTCAGCACAGAGTTTCACTTTTAGCTCTGCTGTGTTAGTAGACAATAGGCTTTAGCACACACACTGAAACAAAAGTCTAACTTACTTTAAACTTAAGGTAAACAACTCGCATTTAGGCAGCAATTATACCTGTCAGCAGCTAACTAGTCTCTCTCTCTGTCTCTCTCTGTGTGTTCTCTCTCTCTCTCTCTCTGTGTCTCTCTCTGTGTGTTCTCTCTCTCTCTCTTTCTGTCTCTCTCTGTCTCTCTCTGTGTGTTCTCTCTCTCTCTCTCTGTCTCTCTCTGTGTGTTCTCTCTCTCTCTTTCTGTCTCTCTCTGTGTGTTCTCTCTCTCTTTCTGTCTCTCTCTGTGTGTTCTCTCTCTCTCTCTCTCTCTTTCTCTCATCAACATACCAACGTAAGGGGGGTCGGAGGGGGGAGCTCACTTCACATGTTTGGTCCGCTTTCTTCGAACACATTGGAGTTTCCGTCAGCTTGACATCTGGTTACCATCCACAAACTAACGGGCAATGTGAGAGGACTAATCAAGAATTGTCTAAGTTCCTTAGGGTCTACTGCCACAACAACCCCTCAGATTGGGCTCAATTTCTAATATGGGCTGAGATCGGCCAGAATTCCCTTGTCTCGTCAGCCACGGGCCTAACCCCCTTTCAGTGCATCTTAGGTTTTCAACCACCTCTGGCACCATGGACAGCTATCACCTCCGTGTTCAAGTGAATACTTGAAAAACGATCTAATCTTACCTTGTCTCTGCTCCTGTCTAACCTCAGGCTCATCTTCACAAGAGCTGACAGGACTGGCCAATGCTGCTCCTGCTGCACCAGAGCCAGTTTGTTTCTGAAACTGGTTAAAGTTGGTAACTAACGTTAGCGACTCATAATTGTCTTTATACTTACAGCCGCAAGCAGCCTGGTTGGCAACTAACTAAACTAACGACTTCACGTGAGCCTCCAAAAATCAGCTGCAGCTGTCTGAAGTGGACTACTTTACCTTTAATTGGACTTTGAATAACAAGCAAACTCGGGTCACCTTTGGGAAAGAAAGCTGTCAACAGCTGTCTCCCCTCATTCTTCCTTCTTTCTTTTTCCTCCCTTTCTTTCTTCTTTTGAAATCCTGATTTCTGCTATTTAGCAGCATGATGTGTAACACCATTAATCAATCTAGGCTCACTGACGTTACACTTGTCGCTAGTCGCTGTTGAGCGGACTTAACCATTTTGGGCCTCCAAGAGGGGGCTCCCAGAATGTCCAATATGTTGAGAGGACTGTGACTAAAGTTCATTCCCTCAGTTTGTGAGGAATGGAGATGTAACCGGAGATATGGTTATAATAAAAGAGCTTTACTGAAGATTCAGACTGTACAAACAGGCAGATAAACACAGAGACATATACATACAGGGCTGAGAAAACAATCCAGGCAGAGGTATCCAAAACAGTAAGCAAGAGCAGGGTCAAGACCAACAAGGTGAGTATATAACTAGACAAGGTAATCAGAGACAAAGAGTAACGCTTGGTAATGACAACAGAGTGGCAATACTTCGCGAGTGACTGTGGGTGAGGTGAGTCTTTATAGGCTGTGGTGATGAGGTTCAGGTGATGTTAATATTCAGGTGAGTGAGATCTGTGAACTGGCTTGTGATTGGTTGTGGGAGTCTGGGGCTGTGATGAGGCATGCTGGGAGTTGGAGTTCGTGGGTGAGTGGTGATTCCTGACACAGTTGATGATATCAATATATTTGTAATATGAATTAATAAATAATTAATTTGAAGGCCTAATTCATTTGAAAAAAAAAAACATCCAAAAAAATTTAAATAAATTCAGGATCTTTATGGGCCCCTCTCCCTACTCGGGCCCTGGGTAGTCAGGTCCACTTTTCCCCCCACTTCCACGCCCATGCTGTTCCTCTTGAATCCGAGATTTGACTATCAGCCAGACTCTCTTCTCCAGTACCCCTGAATAGGCTTTACCAGGAAGGCTGAGAAGTATGATCCCCCTGTAGTTGGAACACACCCTCCAGTCCCCTTTTTTGTAAATAGGGACCACCACACCCGTCTGCCAATCCAGGGGCACTGCAATGTTGCAAAGACGTGTCAACCAAGACAGACCTTCAACATCCAGAGCCTTGAGAAACCCAGGGCGGATCTCATCCACCCCTGGGGCCTTGCCACCAAGGAGTTTTTTGACTACCTTGGGCACTTCAGCCTGAGTGATGAGTGAGTCGCCTCCAAGGTCCCCAGACTCTGCTTCTTCTCTTGAAGATGTGCAGGTGGGATTGAGAAGGTCCTCAAAGTATTCCTTCCAATGGCCAATGATGTCCCCAGTCAAGGTCAACAACTCTCCACCAGTACTGTATACAGTGTTGGTGGAAAACTGTTTCCTCCTCCTGAGCCACTTGACCGTTTGCCAGAATCTTCAAGGAGCTGTTTGATAGTCATTTTCCATGGCCTCATCAAACTCCTCCCACATCCATGTTTTTGCCTCAGCAACAGCCGAAGCTGCAGCTCGCTTGGCCCTTCGGTACTTGTCGGCTGCCTCTGGAGTCCCACAAGACAACCAGGCCAAGTAGGACTCTTTCTGCCTCCCTCACCAGGGGTGTCCACCACCGGGTACAGGGGTTGCCACCCCGACAAGCACCAACCACTTTGCGGCCACAGCTCCGATCAGCTGCCTCGACAATGGAATGGAATGTCCCCTAACTCCCACGGAATGTGGTCGAAGCTCGGCCGGATCTGGGAGTTGAAAATCTGTCCGACAGGTTCCTCTGCCAAACGTTCCCAGCAAATCCTCACTACACGTTTTTAGCCTGCCAGGTCTGCTGATTAGTTGACAACTCTGCCCCTCTCTTCACCCGAGTGTCCAAGACACATGGCTGTAGGTCCCATGATATGATTATAAAGTCAATCATTGATCTTTGGCCTAGGGTGTCCTGGTGCCACGTGTACTTATGGGCACCCTTGTGCTTGAACATGGTGTTAGTTATGGATAAACTGTGATGAGCACAGAAATCCAGTAACTGAACACTACTCAGGTTCAGATCGGGGAGGCCATTCTTCCCAGTCACGCCTCTCCAGGTCACACTGTCATTTCCCACGTGAGCGTTGAAGTCCCCCAGCAGCACTTTCCAGCACCCCCTCTAAAGACTCCAAGAAGGCTGGGTATTCTGAACTGCTGTTCAGTGCATAAGCACAAACAACAGTCAGGACCCGTCCCCCAACCCGAAGGCGTAGGGAAGGTACCCTCTTGTCCACTGGGGAAAAACCCCACACACAGGCACCAAGCCGGGGTGCTATGAACAAGCCTACCCCTGCCCAATGCCACTCACTTTGGGCAACTCCAGAGTGAAAAAGTGTCCAGCCCCTCTCGAGAGATTGGTTCCAGAGCACAAACTGTGTGTTGAGGTGAGCCCGACTATATCTAGTCGGTATCTCTCAACCTCATGCACCAGCTCAGGCTCCTTTCCTGCCAGAGAGGTTACGTTCCATGTCCCAAAAGCTAGCTTCAGTAGCTGAGGATCGGAATGCCAAGTCCCCTGCTTTGGGTCACCACCCAAATCGCAGTGCACCTGACCACCATTATTGTCTCTCACACAGGTGGTGGGCCCATGTGGGAGTTGACCCATGTAGCTCCTTCGGGTTTGACCTGACCGGCCCCCATGGGTATGGGTCCAGCCACCAGGCGCTCGCCGAGGAGCCCCTCCACCAGGCCTGGCTCCAGGGTGGGGCTCCGGTAACCCTATTCCGGGCGAGGGATCCAGGGTCTTCTTATTTTTATTCTTCATGGCAGTCTTTATGGATCACTTTTTGTCTGGCCTGTCACCGAAGACCAATTTGCCATGGGAAACCCTAACAGGGGCTATTACCCCGGCTCCAAGGATCATGCAGGCACGCAAACCGCTCCGTGGGCGTGGTAGTGGGGGTAAAAGTGGACCTGACTACCCAGGGCCCGAGTAGGGAGAAGGGCCCTTAAAAATCCTGAATTTTTATTTTTTTATTTTTTGGTTTTTATTCCGAATGAATTGAGCCCTGAAATTAATTATTTATTAATTCATATTTCAAATTTTAAGATCTGTCCAGGGACAACGGATGAAAAATAGCCTTTTGGCTAATTCCGGTTGCATTTACATTAATGTTAATTAATGTACACTGTCCCTGTCAAATAAACTATTAAATTAAATTAAATTAAATATATTGATAATATCAACTGAGGGAATGAACTTTAGTCAGTCCTCTCAACATATTGGACATTCTGGGGGCCCCCTGTTGGAGGCCCAAAATGGTTTAGTCCGGCCAACAGCAACTAGCGACAAGTGTAACGTCAGTGTGATAAAGTGTTCTCCCCTGGTGTTGTTTAGTTAGAAAGTACACTCTATGGATAGCGTCGGGCAAGCGTCTGGAGTGGGGTAAGGAGTAACAAACCACGGTGTATTCCTTTTCCAAGCGTTTATTTCACCA
>BRDA01019501.1:0-11713 GCA_036984385.1 Crenuchus spilurus | reverse complement strand
CAGAGAGAGAGAGAGAGAGAGAGAGAGAGAGAGAGAGAGAGAATGATGAGGGGCGTTAAAAGAGATCTTATCAGAACCTCTCTATTGCCATGGGAGCTGTGAAAAATATATTTTTTCACTGAAGTCAATTTTGAGGCTGACAAGCCATGTAGAAATGTGCAAATATGGATGCCGAGTATTGATTTATTTATTGAAGGCACTAGCTCGGGGGATACTCAAATCACTCATCTTACCCCACGCTGAGACCTCCTTCAAATAAGAGCATCGTTATAACGCTTATTTCATAAGGGGCTTAGCACTGGAGAAAGGATTTCAGCTCGTGCTCAACATGACGTATTTATTGGCCTGTTTTATAGACCAAATGACCCAGAGCAGGCATTCGTTTTAAAAAAAGGCACCTTGCTCTTAGCTCTGGACTTCTTCACTTCAGTGTGATGTATATAACCAATACAAATGTATTCACATTACAATAATGAAGACAGCAAATCATATGTAAAAAGACAGACAGTGAACACACATGAGTATGTTTACAAAAAAACAACAACGATAGCACATTTTACAATTTCCATGAATAGTCAAGATAACTATACACAAAGGCTCAAAATGTACCCATATTCACAATATAAATAATGAAACAGATCGTTAATATAGGTTAAAGGCAGGGGCAGCACTAAGGAAAGTAGCAATAACAGCTAATGCAATACAGTGGTAACCCTACTTACAAGTTTATTCCGTGCAGGAGCCGAGCTCGTTAGCTGGTTTGCTCGTTAGCTGGATGCATTTTCCCCATAAGAATACATGTAAAACTGATTAATCCGTGTCAGCCGGCCAATATACAGTATACTTTAATATGCTAAATAATGTGTTTATATGGGTTTTTAAAACATAAACGAGACGACGACGGTGCTCGTATAGGCTGGTGGCTAAGGAGGACAGGAGGACGGGTGTACGTGTATGGCATGGTTACACTTATCATATGAAAAGTAAAAGTAAAATGTATCTAACTTACTTGTTCACTACCTTTTGCTGTCTTTGTGTCGCTTTTACTAGCACTTTCACTTTCACTGGACAGCAGTCAAAGGTAATGACTGACCTCTGCTTCTACGCTAGCATCTAGGGGATGCTACGACCGCCGCGCCCCTAGCAGTTGGCATACTTGAACTAATTTACGCTACTCGTTACTTGGAATTTTACTCGTTACCTGGAACAAAAATATTCCGAGATCTTGACTCGTTACCTGGAATACTCGTTAGTAGGGATGCTTGTAAGTAGGGTTACCACTGTATTCAAAAATGGGTTGAAAATGTGTGTTTTATGAGATTAAACCACAGCACGACAACACATCTACTGCCCGTATTTTTAAATAATCCTCAAGTTCACATGGTCATAACCACATTACATAACATAACATTCAAATATGCACCACAATGCAGTCTAAACCACTTTCTTATCCACACATTTCCCCAAATTTAGTGTAAATGAATGTAGCCCAACATGTCTGATTAGTGCTTAAAATAAAGAGCATTGTTTTTGGACATGGCCCACTGGCGAAAAAGACTGCTTGGACGGCTGATATTTGAAATCTAAATTAGCTCACAGCACCAAGGGAGAACATGATTCACACTCAAGAAGAGCAGAAAGTGAACATGGGCTTTTCTCTGTCCAAATTGCCATGCTTTGGAAAAGTTCCTTCGGGTGACGAGGCAACAATATTGTTTCTACCTCCCTGCGTGTCTGGATTTAATTAAGTGATAACAGTCACCTTCGGGTGATGGCACAAGACAATAATATCAGAGTTAAGAGAAAGTGCTGAGGAGACGGGGCTCTCTCTGTTATCACTCGAGCAAGAGAGAAGGAGGGAGAGAGAGAGAGAGAGAGAGAGAGAAAGAGAGAGAAAGAGAGAGAGAGTTTCACCCATTACAATCCACCTTGGCCAGGTTAGACTCAGGAAATATTTCCTAAGTCTAATCTGCGGGGTTAGAGAAGGATTTAGCTCAGCCCTAAGAGGATTAATTCTAATTTGAATGCTTATGTGTTTAAACACAGGCTTAATAAAGTAATATGACGTCCGTACAAACAAATGAAAGGCCTGGCTGACTCGGGAGGGGATGGCCTGCTAGGAGCCGACACTAAACCCACACTGAGGGTTAAATACACACTCAAACACACACATTTATACACATTTCATTTCATACAATGTCAGGATGTGGTGTCACACATATGTCCTCAGTCTGGTAGCTACAGTAAGTGTAAGCACCTGTATGTAACAACGTATCCTGTATGTATTATTTTCAATGTCAATATTATTATTTAGAAGATTGTTTTAAAAATTATGACAAAAATCTGCAAAATCATCCAGATACTCAATCTTCTGTGTTAGAATGATGAGGTAGGAGAGTTTCACCTGTTTTTAGCTCAGTTTTGGTGGCTTCAGCACATATTTTGTGCAAGTCATCATGGGATGTAGGAATAAGATGTTAAACCAATAGAAAATGAAAGGGAGTGTGTTATTATGAAATAACAGCAAGGCTTATCACAACTGTGCTGATATTTCACAGTAACATAACGATGAGTGTTCTATTGCTTGCATACAACAAATAAATAAATAAAATAAAATAAGTAATAAATAAAGAAATAAATTCAGCTGTGAACACAGAATTTTATAATGTGTATATATATATATATAATAAATATAAATATATTTATATATAGAAACACACACACATATACAGTATACACACATGCGCACACACTCACACATTATATATATATATATATATATATATATATATATATATATATACACAAACACACACACACACACACACACATATATATATATATATAAGCATCTCTTTACATAGACCAGCCATTTAAACTCTGTTTATCACTTTTTCTTGTCTATTTGTTTTCTGCCATTGTGTACTCTTGTCTTAATCTTTTTAGTTTATAATTTAGGTCATTATTGTTTTCTTTGCTCCAGTATTTACATTATTTCTTGGTTGAATATAAGTATGTTAGTTCTTTATAACGAAATGGAAGATGAACAACTTTGCTCTATGAATAGATCACATTTATTCACTCTTCTATGCTGCAGAACATCTACTCCAGTTCACTGTCGGTACATCTGTATAGTGACCCTTACAGGTAATCATTATTCACTTCAACTAACTGAACATCAGTACAGAGTGGCTTTTACTATACACTCAGTGTCAAAAGTAGGAAAAATGTAATCTTAAACATATTCATTTTCTGTTCTCAAAATAAGAGAAGTTAATTTTTTAGAAGGACAGCTGTCAAAGTTCAAAGCATTCCACAGAGTGAATGTGTTGGACTGTTGTGATGAAATAACAGCACAGTTAGAACGTTGATCACACTGCATAGCTGGAACTGACTCTGGTATAACGGAGCATAAACAATTTCACAATTAACACATTATACGCTGTCTTTGAAAAATATTTTGATCAAGTTGATTTCTACTCCCATGATGCCTTGCACAAAATATGTGATAAACCTGCAGCAGACAGTAAACAGCTGTACTGAAGCATATACACTCATTGTCAACAACTTAGGAGACACCAAAACGGAACTAAAATGTATTGACACTGTCCTCTCTCTCACTTCTACCATAGAAGATTGAGTGTCTGGAGTAGCAGCATTTGTGGAGTGTAGAATTTTCTTCCGAGATAAAATGATGTGCCGTCCTGGGAAACTGGGAAGCTTTTTTAAAAAACTATTTTACTCTCTAGTTGTTCTACTAAGATATTTTGGTCCTGAAAATATATGAAAACAAACACACACACACACACACACACACACACACACAGTAAGACTGGGTGTGCCACATGGCCTTGCAGAGTCTTGGTAACCTTGGGCTAATACTTCGGCATCCATCAGGAAATGGAAGAAATAAGGCAGATGAATATGAACGAGGAACTTTCCACGCGATGAAGAAGAATGACCTCAAACTCTGCTATAACATTCTTAAGGTCAAGAACTGCAAGTTCAGAAAGCCATTACGATGATTATGAACAGCACAGTATCAGAGATTCCATAAAAATGCCCCCCCCCCATGTCTGAGCTCACAAAAACTTTAACCCAGACCTGCTACACAGTATAAAAGTCATTGACTAGCAGTCAAAGCCAAACATAAGTGGCTTATTGAAAGCAATGTCATGTCGTAGCTCTAAAACTCAGGTATCCGAATCAGAATGCAAGGAAAGCTGTGGGTCAGTCTCCTCAGAGACACCAGAACAGTGGCTCTACAAGACCCGACAGAGACCCATCATCAAAGGGGCTCTATTACGACAGCATGGCCGACATGATAATTACACTATAATCAGCTCGTCAGTAAGGGCCTGTGGAGTGGCCTAGGGCTCAGGAAGGTACACTCACGGTATATGACTCACACTGAGGTCAACATAACCAGACTGCGGCCTTCTCTTCAACACACTCAGGCCGCACAACAGGGTCTAGTGCTCATTTTAAGTGGCTATCGAATCAGACGGTTTGTGAAATGGTTCCTCTTTTGGTGATGAGCCAGCACAACGGAGCCATTTCAAATGGTGCGGTTCGCTGGAGCTGATGTTTTGTTACTGTTTGATATGCTTACTCACTCTGAATAATACATAAGCAGAGTAATGTCAGATATTGAAGTTTTGTTGTGGAGGTCCAAGGCTAGCTGGACTACTGCAGTCCTGCAGGCAATGAGGACCTTCAAACTGACAAGCCTGATTGCCTTCTACTGTTTTACCTACAACTGCTCAGAAACACACTCCAATACAAACAAAGACCAGACACACACACGCATGCCTGCACACACACATATGCACAAACCTCAGCGATACCTCTTAAGAAATCACATAGGGCCTGACCACCACAGTCTAATTATGCTAATTGCTTCAATGCCCTTGCTTTATTTATGCGTGGTGGCTAAGATAAATAAAAGGAAATTGCTTTGGATCTAACTGTATTCATTTCAGAATGCAAACTAGCTTGTGTTTGTTATGAGATTGCTGATCTGTTTACCCCTGAAATTCTGCAGGTAATTGCAATTTTGATTGTACATTTATTTTTCCCAGTGACAGTCCCAGGACTGCGTCTGTCTTCAGTTTTTATAATTAAATGCTTTGTAATATTTAAGCACACCAAATGGAAGAAAAGCAGCACACATTAGAATATTTTATTCAGTAGAATGAATAGCTCACTCGAGGGGACGGGGATAAGCTTGCAGAATGAGATGCCTCTGAATGCTTCTGAAGTTCTGGAATTTGGGGTGGGTTTGTTGATGTAAATACTGAAATGTTGGATTGCTGTATCAGTAAAAATGAGAGAATTGGACTCTTAAAATGAATAGTCCATCAGGTGTGCAGAATAGCTTCCTTCCAAACTCTCTCATTCACACTGTTTGCAGTTGATCTTGATGATTTATGGATTAAATGATTTGTATAAATATAAAAGAACAGCAATAGAAGTGAAATCCTCATAGGCTTTCAGCAGCAATTGGACAAAAGTAAATTTTACATTTAAATACGCTTAAAGAAACCAACTTCAGTTTATACTAAAACATTAACACAATTATCATTCTACCTTGCTAACTGGTTAATTCAGACTTGCATTAACCCCTTGGAGCCTGAGGGTTTTTCAGACACTCTGATGTAATCTGACATGCCTTCACTTTTTTTTTTTTTTTTTTTTTTTTTACAAATTTCTCGATTCTAAATGTATTTTTTTATTAGGCTTTTGTTCAGCACAAACTCAGCAACAACCCTGACAAAACAGTAAGTGTGCCATCAATCTATATTTTGATTAAATCTGCTCTAAAGTTAGACTTTGCAAAAAGCTGTTTGACTCGTTCTCACAAATGTGTCTCTGCTTATTTAAGCTCCTCTCACAAATATCTAAAATTATATATATTTTGATTCAAGCTATATATATATATATATATATATATATATATATATATAATTTATTTATTTATTAATTTATTTCTAAGATAAAATGTTGCTATAGTTATATAAGTGTTCTTGTAAAATTTCATTAATATGCCACCTAGCGGGAGTACCAAATTCAGAGGGATAATATGAAATAAACTACTCCGAGCAAAGCTGCACTGAAATTATTACAACTTTTCCATACTTAAATTTGGCAGTCAATTCTATACTCTAGCTTTCAATACTTTGATTTTTTTTATTAGTTGCATTGTTTTGGCACCGTATGTCAGTGCATTTTGTTGACACCTGAAGTGTTCTGTATGAATAACAGAGATAACATTTTTGAAGTATAGACATATTAGTTAAACTGTAAACATGCAGAAATGTGTCTCTGTTCTATTAAATAAACATTTGGCATTACAGACCACAGTTGTTGTTTTAGTTTACAGCACAAGTATCACTTTAACATCGAGTATCGTGACATTTCCCTTGTTATTGGTATCAAAATTCTGGTATTTTGACAACCCTAGCTCTGAAAGAAGCCACTGAACTGCAATTAAGTTAAAGTTCCTGTAAGGCTGCTGCTCTAATTCTAATCTAATTTCTCAAAATAAGTATATTTATTGCAGCATTGTCTACATATACAAAGAAACGAACAAGAGCCTGAAAATAAGCATGTAAAAATGAAGCAATGTCCTTTTTAATGATCTGCATGTGTTGAGAATGAAAGATAGATGAGTTTTTGGTCCTGGTCCAACTTCTCGACAGATGCTGACCATGTTCTGCAAAGCTGTCTGACTATATGACCCTCTGGAAAAGTCTTTCTCCATCCTTCAAGAGTGCCAAAACACAATCATAATATTAACTGTAGAAAGGCTTTAAAAGCTCCAGTTTACATCAGATAAATTGGTCTTCTGATTTTGATACTCGGCTGGCTCACGCTTCACATTAACAGCGAGATGTAACAAAGCCTTCATCCATAACATTTCAACTGGTTTGTTGGAATACAAATCAATTGTTGGAGAGCAAATCCCAAAATGCTGTTATCTACTTTAAATAAGTGAATAGATTTTGATTTAATGTATAATCTAATTAAAATGCAGTGTCAGAATTTGGCTAATTTTCATGGTAATTTCCGGCAGAATGCTGCTGTCTTCTTCTCCAGACCTTACATTACGAGGTATGGATTTTTCAAGTGTGTGAAGTGTGCTTCAAATGCTGGGGATTATAACAGTCAAGCATTTCGCCCCATAAATCATTCTCTCTGAAGGGTGACTGGAACTGTCTTTAAACATAGTAGAGAAGAAAATCTAACTGGGATGCACACACGACTCTGCTTATGATCTCATAGGCTTAGAACCGAAACACTGCCTAACAATCTGAATGATCTTCCCTTACTATTAGGTTCACAGTGAAATGTACTAACTTTGTGATGACAGGTGCTGCTCGTTTCATTGTGCCCAAGTCGGAGAGGCCGTAATCATTTCCGTTTTGCTACAACTCCCAATAAAAGCACATTGTTTTATTTGTTCAGTAAGCACAACGGGGGTAAACAAACCTAAAGCCAAAACAAAACTCGATGGCATTTATTTTACGAGTTTGTTGTGGAGGGGACAGGCAGCATGGGGCCGATGAATTCATTCATACTTATCTCATTAACTTTACAATCCTGTGGCATTACCATTTAAACGAAAAAAAAGAGGAAGGGGTTTTGTTGCTGCCTCTGTTCCCCTGCTAGCAGCAGACAAGTGTGTTGATTTATTTATTGTATTCGTGCATTCCCCGTCTTATGTGGAGGAACAAATGTGCCGACCGCGGGAGACTCCATTGACAGGCCCTTTGTATGGCGCGGTAAAAAATGAGCCACTTACTTACAATACATCCATAGGAAATCTGAGGCAAAGAGAATCGGAATGGAAGTGCTCCCGGCGGTGACGCCTCTTCAGACAGGGGCTACATGAGGGCGTGGGGGAGGAAAATCAATAGAGAATAACTCCTTTTCTCTCCCTCTCTCCTCACTCTCTTACACAACTTAAGATTCAGCAAAAGTTTTGTCTGGGGAACTTCGCCTGATATGGGTCCAGGAATGAAACCAACATTAATCATTCCAACAAGTCCTACATCGCTTTAGTACAATGACTTCTCTCCGGAGCTGCTGGCCCACCCCGCTCCTGAGCATAAAGCCTATCACTCAGCGTCGAGGCTGCACAGCTATGCCCTTAAGGGCCAGATAAGCAATCGCCAGGGCCCCATATTCTGTTAAATCACTGTAGCCACATTAGTCTGAATGGAGAGAGGGGATCTGAGGAAGAAAAGGAATCGCTTCACGCCGCCCGTGCCCAGATGCTTATCGCCCTGCTGAAGAAGACATTCGTCTTTTGTCTGGATTGCCCTTGACACTTCCTTAAGGGAGAGGAAGTCTTGAACTTGTCTTTGTTTTGAAGAGCCCTCGGACCTCGCCGGTTTAATCTAGGTTAAACACCGCTGGGTCTCATGAGTATTTAAGCATTCCCCCCCATCTTTGATAAGCAGACATTACTATCCCTCTCTTTTTTTTTCTCCTTTTATATATAAATATCTATTCAGGGGTCTTACTCTGACCGAGAGGGATGAGCGCGGCATTGTGATCCCACTGCACACACTCTGATCACAGGATAGCACACACCAAAGCCTTTAGAACAGGCACAGAATACCACAGCTTAAGTACGTCTCAACCAAGTCTAATCACAGTGCGTTTGACCGCGCTCTCACTCTGCCTAGCTGAACATGAGAACTGGCCTAAAATGCACTGATTTCAATGTGATGATTCAATGGCATCAGCTTTCAAATGTTATCACTGATCATAATCAATAATAATATGTATACATTTAACCCATGATGCATTGCTTTACTTTATTTGCTGTTTGTAACATACTGTTAATGCCTTACATCGAGGTATTTTAATTATGCTTTATACCAAAAATTTAAAAAAAATCTAGATTTTTCATTATGCATCCTAAAAAACCACAATCGCATTGAAATATCAGAGGTTTACACCCCTAGTCAACAAAACAGTTAAAAGGTTTTAGTACACAAACCTTATTTTTTTGACTATCAAGAAAGAAAACAAGTTAACATTTCTAACAATAAAAAAAAAAAAGAAAATCTAACATGAATGCTACCCCAGAAGCTCAATTTCAGGGCAAGGCACAACAGTTGAGGCAGTTCTGGAAGCATATGGGTATTTATAGGCCCCAGCCCCTCAGAGAACACATTTAAAACCACAGTAACTGCACCCAAAGCCACATTATGAGCCCATATGAACCACAGTAAAAGCCGCCTGGTGCTGCCCACGTGTGCCATTATAGGGAATACTGGGGCTGTATAAAGCAAAACACACAAACATGCAGTGCCTTGTTAGAGTCAGGTAGACGCTTGTGGTCTTGGGAACATGGCTTTGAATTTCAATCTTTGGAAAACGACACAACCACAGTTTTCTCAGCTCATGAACCACAGTGTTCATGCACTACATTATGCTGTGAAACTGATGAATAAATATGAATAATATACAACATACAGAATATATGCACACATAACCTGTATATATACACCCACCTGCCATTTAATTAAAACCACTTCCCTCCTTGTATCTACAGTCATTGTCCATTTTATCAGCTCCACTGACAATATATGTGCACTTTGTAGTGTATTACTGTTTGTCTGTGTACTTTGTTATCCTCCTTTCACTCTGCTCTTCAATGACGAGGACCCCCATAGAGCAGGTATTATTTGGTTGGTGGATCATTTGCAATGTAGTAACACTGACAAGGTGTCACACTGGTACAGGTGGATCAGACACACTGTGTCCACTCACTGCCCACTGTTAAGACGCTCCTACCTCTCATATATGAGAATACATGTTTACACTTTATAACCCGTACAAACGCCTTCATTAAATTACTGCCATTTATTCATGTGAAGGATGTAGAATTAAATTAGGATATTTAGACATTTTTACCCAATTTTCCCCCAGGCAAGTTTGGTAGCCAATCGACCCGCACATTCGTTGACTCTCTCCATCACTTGTAACGTTCCTGACTCTAGGAGGATGCAGACTCACACAGGCCTCCTCCAATGCATGTGAAGTCAAGCTCCGCCTCTTTTCAAACTACTGCCGATACATCATCATCAGGCAGCTAACACGCTCGGAGGAAAGCGCAGGATGCCCAGTTCTGATGGATCGCCTGGCAGACACCTGAGCCAGCCGACATTATTTAGTAGTGATGGGGAGAGAGTGACATCTTACCTGTCCAGAGAGAGCACTGCCAATTTGTTTTGCTCTCTCAGGCCCAGGCTGCTGATGTTAAGTAGCATAACGTGTGATTTGAACTCACAATCCTCAGATCACAGTGACAGTATCTTAGGAAGAATTGTTTAATAGAATATTTGATGTGAAAGCTCTTTAAACCTTTCTAACATGGATCTACTAGGAACAAAAATGAACCTATAGCATCCTTCTACACTCTCTGCCATCTTTATTTTAAAGTATTGACCTGTACAGTGGTAACCCTACTTACGAGCATCCCTACTAACGAGTATTCCAGGTAACGAGTCGAGATCTCGGAATATTTTTGTTCCAGGTAACGAGTAAAATTCCAGGTAACAAGTAGCCTTAATTTCTTCAAGTATGCCAAACCACTAGGGGCGCGGCGGTCGTAGCATCTCCTAGATGCTGCCGTAGAAGAAGAGGTCAGTCAATACCTTTGACCGCTGTCCAGTGAAAGTGAAAGTGCCTGTTGAAAGCGACACTAAGGTAGCAAAAGGTAGTGAACAAGAAAGTTAGATACATTTTACTTTTACTTTTCATATGATAAGTATAACCATGGAGCCGCCAGCCTACACAAGCACCGTCGGTCTCCCTCTCATTAGCGGCCAGCCTACACGAGCGTCGTCGTCGTCGTCACGTTTATGTTTTAAAAAACCCATATAAACACATTATTTAGCATATTAAAGTATACTGTATATTGGCCGGCTGACACGGATGAATCAGTTTTACATGTATTCTTATGGGGAAAATGCATCCAGCTAACGAGCAAACCAGCTAACGAGCTCGGCTCCTGCACAGATTAAACTCGTAAGTAGGGTTACCATTGTATATATATATATATATATATATATATATACACATACACACCTCACCTGCCACTTAATTAAAACCACTTACCTTTTTGAATCAACACTCATTGTTCATTTTAAAGTACTTTCTTTTTATATAAAAAAGCAAAAATGCCTTTTTTGAAATCTCACACTGTTTAAAACGAGTAAATCTTTATTTTAGTCATAAAACAGCAGAAGAGATGCTTCTGATCAAGGCAGGCGCATTAAAAATGAGAGTGAGCGAAGCACATGTACAGCGGTCTCCTGGGAGGAGTGTGGCAGCTCTGTGATTATGAGAGGCTCCTGTGGGACACCTGCATGTTAACATCTGAATCATTCTGGTATAAAGATTATGGCTGATTCTACAGTAAGGCAGATGCTCATGGTCTTGGGATCATGACTTTAAATAGTCAGAAAACAACCACAGATTTTACTTCTAAAGGACAAGTGGTCAGAGGACAGCAGTGTTCATATGCTACATCAGCATTTGCTACATCATGTCACTGAGGAATGACCTAACTTTGGCAATATATACAGTGTGCAATATATTTAATGTTAACTTTACTGAATGAAAGCTTACTTTGTTTTTAATGAAACATCAATGGAACCAGACATATGACATGTAATAATATTCTATAATAATT
>BRDA01019498.1:612-13141 GCA_036984385.1 Crenuchus spilurus | reverse complement strand
AAGCCCCAGCACTGAACTGTGGAGCAGTGGGACTGTGTTGTCTGGAATGATTTTGCTCCATCCTATAATTTGAGGATGAGTTTGGGATGAGGTGGGGTGGTACTCATCATCCTAACCTCACTAACGCTCTTGTCGCTGGATGTAATCAAATACTCCCTGCAAAATCAAACCTTGAAACAGTTGAATGAGTGTCCAAATAATTTTGTCCATATAGTGTAAATGTGGGATGAGTACAGCTGCATGCAGTGAGTGTGAGATTGTGCTTGACAGAGTTGTGAGAGAGTGAGTAAATGGATTATCCATTTGTGGGTCTAAGGCTACGACTCCAGGGAGTAAAGAGATGGGAGGAGAAAGAGAGATGATATGTGAGAGGCAGATGAAAGAAGTGGCTACTGATTACATCATCTGCATGAACTGTGTGTGTGTGTGTGTGACTGTATGTGTGTGTGTGTGTGTGTGTAGGTCTCTCTCATCAGCCTGGTGGCCAACGCCCTTGATTACTCGGAGCTCGGTGCCATCAAATCTCTGCGAACACTGCGGGCCTTGAGACCTCTCCGAGCACTCTCACGCTTTGAGGGAATGAGGGTAAGACACAGAAATGCTACAGACCATCTTCCCATCCTGAACACTGAAAAACATACATTGATTGTAGCTGATATGAAATGCGCACATCATTTCCACATGAATGAAATATCCGCAAAACTGTTGTCAAAAGTAAATACACTGGAAGACAAAATTCATTAAGAACAATATGAAGCAAATGACATTGGTTATCTTGTACCAGTGTAAAATATCTGAGATATATTAGATATTAGGTGCAAAGTTGATTCTTTTAATCAATGAGCAACTTTGACAAGGCCCAGGTCATGAACGTCTGAGCATCTGGAACAACAAGGCTGATCCACTGGTGGCTCCAGGATTTAAAGGATCTTGAATTTTAAAGGATTTAAACATCTTGGTCATAATAACCTAACAAAAATGGTCGTAATGTTTTGGCTGAAATGTATATTCAGTTTTTGTGGAAAGGTGTACACATTTGAATCAGGTGAATTAAATAGAACTCTCCACACAAATGTAGAAAACACTGAGGGTCTTCTCAAGTAAACCAAAACATGCACTACAGAAGACTATTTTTCCGCTACTATATTCATTTTACAGCATTTACATTGCCAGCAATTTGGGGACAGCCTACTTTCTTTAGATAAGCATTTTCAAAGAATACTTTTACTTTTGCAACACAGTCGTGTACACTGAAGCATCTTTCTTGGCTTCCTGTCTTTCACAGCTCCTTCAGTTTAAACAGTTTTGCAAATGCTAAATGTTAAAATCTTTATTTGCCATTTATTACAAACATTTTGAAAAGCTGTGTCCTCAAACTTTGCAGAGGTGACAAATTTGTAACTGTAGAATAATTTGGGGCAAACATGAGCAATCGGTGACTGGTGATGTTGTTATCACTGTGCTTTAATTGAACAGTAAGAGTCTATTGTTGGGTCTCAGTGTGAATTAGCTTTGTAAGGCATAGGTCACTGGGAGTGAGTGTGTGCATGTGAGTAGAAGGCTTACAGTAGATCAGTACAGATGCTTTCTCTTCCTTGTCTCCGCCTCTGACTGTTCCAACCAAATGTGTTTTTCAGAACATTAGATTTAACCGCCATTATCCTGTAAGACAAGCCCAGTCCAGCAAGCTGCAGCGTTTCTGTCCAGAATATTTGCTCTGTTTAGTCAAATGGTGTATTTCTTTGTGCTTTTTAGATATTTTTACAAAATGTGGCAAATTTGTCCAAATTCAATGAAATATTTTACTTCATTTTTCTTACTGCTTTCAAAAGCCTTTATTAATCACTGGTAGAACATTGACCTTTGAATGCTCTGGACAAGCTTTTACAGAATACTGACTAAAATTGAATTAAACTAATGAACTTAGGTTGGAGCTCAGACTGAAATGCTATGTTACAGAGCTGGAATACTTTGTTGCAGGTTGCTGAAACTAGTTAAAATTGAAATGACAGCTGCAATGAAATACAGGGGTTAGACAATGAAACTGAAACACCTGGTTTTAGACCACAATAATGTGTTAGTTGGTGTAGGCCCTCCTTTTGCAGCCAATACAGCGTCAGTTCATCTTGTGAATGACATATACAAGTCCTGCATAGTGGTCAGAGGGATTTTAAGCCATTCTTCTTGCAGGATAGTGCTCAGGTCACTACGTGATGCTGGTGGAGGAAATCGTTTCCTGACTCGCTCCTCCAAAACACCCCAAAGTGGCTCAATAATATTTAGACACAAAGACTTGCTGTCTTGGTCACAGATGCGCCAGCGAGACGTGCACCAACAATTTGTCCTCTTTTGAACTCTGGTATGTCACCATAATGTTGTGTGCATTGTAATATACTATATAACTGTGCTCTTACCTGCTAACTGAACCTTCACACTCTGCTCTTACTGGTGCAATGTGACATTAATGAAGATTGGCCACCAGACTGGTCCAATTTAGCCATGAAACCTCCCACACTAACATGACAGGTGTTTCAGTTTCATTGTGTAACCCCTGTATGTCCCTCATTTCCACAAAAACAACTATACATCTACTGATGTACCACTATAACTGTGTGTCTTGTCACACACACACAAAATAAGTAGCCTATGATTTACATTAAACATGCCCAATAAAAGAGTTAATAATTAAGTTGTATGCTACATTTGTCTGATTGGGCACAAATTGATGCATTTGTGGATGAAGCATCTCAGATTAATGAATGTTGTGAATTATAAACATATAATGGCAATTTAGTTGTTGTATGTGAATATTTATATAGCTTTATTATAAACTATGTGGCCAAAGATATGTGGATTGATCATTACACTTATGTCAGCTTGTTGCATATACTGAACTAAAGCCTTGGGAGCACCCACTGAGCTTGTCAGGAAGTGGAGATCGTCAGTGACTAAATTAAATTAAATTAAATTTGGATACGTATAGAGGCTACATGTTATTCCACAAACACCTCACTTTCTGACCAAGCCAGCTCAGTGTAATTGTTTTAAATGTCTTTATGGGATGTAACATTAACCTTTACCTTCACTGCAACTAAAAGGACTAGCTCAAATTAAGCAAAATTATCTTTACTGTTGTGGCTATGTGTTACGGTATTTAGCCATTCTCATCACATCCATCAAGTCCAGATTCATCCATTAGACTGCCAGATAGTAAAGTGTGAGTCATCACTCCAGAGAACATGTTTCCACTTGGTGTTGTTGTTGGCTCTATACAGTTCCATTTGTCAATAATAGCACTTAAATTGACTGAGACAGATCTAGGAGGGCAGACATTTCATAAACTGACAAAGGTGGTGTCCTAAGACAATATCTTCAGTACAACAGATTCTATGGCATGGCTATTCTATGGAGTACCTGTGTACTGAAGTGTATATGTCTTTTAGCAACAGGTATGGCATAAACACTTGAAAGGGTGTCCATATAATTCTGATGTAATTACCAGTCCTGAATTGCTTAGTCACACATTAAAAATCTGAATGTCTGAAAAAGTCCTAAATTATTCAAAAAGGTAAAATGTCATTTCTTTTACATGCATTACACATAAAGTCATATTTTAAGCCTTTTTTATTGTTGATGGTATGACAGCTCATGGTTAGCTAGTCAATCAAGAATCAGAATCTCATTAAGTATGTTATACATATGAGGAATCTGACTTGTTGAGAGTGACCCACATATGACATGTAACAAACACAATAATCAGTAAGTAGAATAGAGAATAATGAAGTTAGAAAAATACTAAAGAATCAAGAGTAATAAAGATCTGAGGGAACTAAGAGGGACGTAAATAGTAGACCAGTATACACACATTATAATATACAGAAAGTACAGATGATATGAACAGTTACAGAGATCGAACATCTGTACAGCTGTGCAAGTAAGCATAGTACAGATGAGCAACATGTAGCACAGTAATATGGTCAGCAAACCATTAGATATTAGTTTTGGCACTGTGGCAAGTCCTGCTGGAAAAGGAAATCAGCATATCCATAAAGTTTGTCCGCATATGGAAGCATAAAGGCTCTAAATTCTCGTGGTTGACAGCTACATTGATCTTGGACTTGGTAAAACACCTTTGGATTATGTGCCTCTTCACTCTGTTTCCAGAGTCTAGGACCTCAATTTACAAATGAAATGCAAAATTGAGTTTCATCTAAATAAAGGACTTTGGACCACTGAGCAACAATGCAGTTTTTCTCCTTAGCCCAAGTAGGAGATTCTGGTTGGTTCAAGAGCGGCCTGATATTAGCAGTGTGGCAGTTGTCGCCCAAGACATACACAGTATTAATACAATTTGAATAGTAATTTACTCAAATTTGTAATTAAATATTCTAATAAATTGAGATTCTAGATTTCTGATTTCTGACCAACATGAAAACAAAACACGTTTGAAATGTGTCACTTTATATATAATGAATATCAAATATATGACCATTTGCCTTTTTTTAATTAAATTATGAACACAAAAATACATTTTTCACAATATTAATTTTTTTTATGTATGACCATATATACATTTGTTAAATTGTCATTTGAGCTGAGATGTAAAGTCACATATGATCAAATTGAGTAACATGTTTTGGGTATTCCTCTGATGTAATATTTGGTCATCATCAGTATTGTTTTACTGGACATCGACCAACGGGAAATTGCTAGTGACAGTATACCATGGAGATAGATGCAGGATTACATAACAATCAGGGGATGGGAGATATCCGGGAGGGCTTGATAGAGCAGGCATTGATCAAAAACTTGCATGTTTTGGTTGGGCTGAGTTTTCCATGCAGTGCTGCTGTTGCGATGGCCTTTCCTCACGTGGTAGCCACTATACTCTCCCATCTGCATGACTAGCCTCTGGTCACTTTACTGGATCTGTATTGACGTTTTGCAAAACTGCACACTGCATCACTCTGTATGGCCTGCTGCGTGACTTTAACATGTGTTTTCATTTCTTCTTCATGTGTTTGTTCATTTACAGTAAACAAACATGTGTGACATGATGATGCATCAACAAGGTTGCTTGTTTTGTTCTTGTTACAGTATATTACACTATAACTTTATAACATACACACACACACACACACACACACACAACAGCAAAGTCACATTATGTACAGTACATTTTCCTTTCTTTTCCTGATCACGTTTTCCCTGCTAACCCCCTGTGATAGCTGTTGCTGTTAACATCAGCGTTGTTAACTCTTCTATTGTGGTTAATTTACCGATTTGTGCATTTGGCAGTTTTTCCATTTCACTCGTGTGTTCTCCTCTCTTTACCAATGACCAGTTAAAAATAGCTTGAGTAATGTTTGTAGGTTGCACTTTATTTTGCAGCACTCGCAAGCGATTTTAAATATGGTGGCTAAAGAACACATCATTCAAGAAACTTGTTATTGAAAGGCTTAATCTTAATCTCTTAATCTTATTGATGTTCCATTCTAGCAAATAATCTGTTTAATTTCAAAGTAGATGTGAATTGAGAAATAGCTGTAAAATAAAGTGCTACCAAATTAGTTTTGAGGTATAACAATATTGAAATTAAATTGTTTATGATTCTCTGATAGGTGGTTGTCAATGCTCTTCTTGGCGCTATTCCCTCCATCATGAATGTGCTGCTGGTCTGTCTCATATTCTGGCTCATCTTCAGCATCATGGGTGTCAATATGTTTGCTGGAAAATTCTATGAGTGTGTGAACACAACCTCCGGAGTTCGCTTTAATGAGACTGAAGTCACAAATAAATCGGATTGTGAACAACTAGTCAAGCTACTAGGCAATGAAACTGTCCGTTGGAAAAATTTGAGGATTAACTTTGACAATGTTGGAGCAGGATATCTAGCCTTGCTACAAGTGGTAAGGTGTTGTTTTATGAAACAAAGAGCTTAGTGTAGGTCTAAGTGTAGATTTTTGAGTGATGTGTCTGTTATTCAACATTTTAACGCAGAACAGTTTAGGTAGTTAATATCAAAACTATTCAGTTAAAGAAATGGATTCATGCTCATGTTCAGTTTTTTCCTTCTCACTTTTTAAGGCAACCTTCAAGGGTTGGCTGGACATTATGTATGCCGCAGTAGATTCCCGAAGTGTAAGTTGCAACTCTTAATCCTAAAACTGCAGATGGCTGAAATCACGTCCGATTCTGTCATGTTGCTGACGTATACTGTTTCCTTTCTTTTTGTAGTTAAATGAACAGCCTAAGTATGAAGCAAGTCTGTACTATTACATCTACTTTGTAGGCTTCATCATATTTGGATCCTTTTTCACTTTGAATCTTTTCATTGGAGTTATTATTGACAACTTCAATCAGCAGAAGAAAAAGATAAGTATCTTTATTTTTAGTTTTACAGTAACATAAATCCATGCGGAATTCTCCTGACAGTGTCAAAAAAAAACTTCCACTGTTCATATACATTTTTCAGTATGAATGTTTGTTTATAGTGCCTTTACACTCCATCAAAGCTGTATAGCCTGTTGTAACTGCTGGAGAAAGTCAAGAAGTAACACATGTTTATCAGTAAAAAGGGAACATCTATGCTTTATTTCCCCCTCTTGGAACACCAGAGAACTCTTATTGACTTCCAGTCAAGTTACCTTGCTTTGAAATTAGCATTCCCATTGGCATGTTCTATCACTTGATATGTCTACCATCAGTACTTTCATTTCATGTGGATTTTTGAAATGTGAAATGTTACTATGTAATATTTTGTGTTTCCACAAAAACACAAAATGATTATAAGGTTTCTCAGTTTTATATTCATAATTGGCTGGAGCTGAAATCACAACATGAAACAACAGTCCTAATAGCATGGAATTGCTTATAGTCCATAGTTGTTAAGCCCCATTCCATCATCCCCTTTAACATATTCTTACAATTCAATCCCTCAAAGTAAGTCTTAAAAATAAACATATAGAAAAACATCAGTAAGATGTGATAATGACATCCGAAATTTAACTTTTTTTGTTTTTTTGCCCATTTACTTTGGAGGTCAAGACATTTTTATGACGGAGGAACAAAAGAAATATTACAATGCTATGAAAAAACTTGGGTCAAAGAAGCTGCAAAAACCAATTCCCCGGCCAGGAGTAAGAGTCAAGTTATAAATACATACAATAACATTTAATAACTCTTCTCATTCATAATGAAATTCAGAACATTCTTCATACCCGTTTCTTGTGTATTTCAGAACAAGCTCCAGGGATTTATTTTTGACCTTGTAACACATCAAGGCTTTGATATAATGATTATGGTTCTTATATGCCTTAATATGGTTACGATGATGGTGGAGACAGATGATGCAAAGGACATGAAGCCAATTCTTGACTATTGCAATCGGTTCTTCATTGTGGTCTTCACAATGGAATGTGTGCTGAAGATGATCTCACTTCGGCAGTACTTCTTCACTGTTGGCTGGAACATCTTTGATTTTGTAGTGGTCATTCTGTCAATAGTTGGTAAGATTTGAAGACTTGATTTACATAAACAATTTCACATTTTGAACTATAACATGCCATAATGTTTCTAACATATTTCCTCTTTTCAACAGTCATGTGTGTCTCTAAGGTCATGGAGTACTTTTTTTCACCAACACTGTTGCGTGTCATTCGGCTTGCTCGGATTGGCCGAATTCTACGCCTCATCAAAGGAGCCAAGGGAATACGTACCCTTCTGTTTGCTTTGATGATGTCTCTTCCAGCTCTGTTCAACATTGGCCTTCTTCTTTTCTTAGTCATGTTCATCTATGCTATCTTTGGCATGTCAAACTTTGCCTATGTGAAGAAGGAAGCTGGCATTGATGATATGTTTAACTTTGAAACATTTCCCAATAGCATGATCTGTTTGTTTCAGATCACTACTTCTGCAGGTTGGGATGCTCTCCTATTACCTATTCTCAACAATGATGACTGTGAACCTCAAAAGGAAAACCCTGGCAACAAAACTAAGGGTAACTGTGGAAACCCACCTGTAGGCATAATTTTCTTTGTAAGCTACATCATAATATGCTTCTTGATTGTGGTAAACATGTACATAGCTGTGATCCTTGAAAACTTTAGTGTGGCCACAGAAGAAAGCACAGAGCCATTATGCGAGGATGACTTTGAGATGTTCTATGAGGTTTGGGAGAAATTTGACCCAAAAGCTACACAGTTCATGGAGTTCAAAAGGTTATCTGATTTTGCTGATGCTCTAGACCCTCCTCTACGTATTCCCAAGCCCAATAAGATCCAGTTGATCAATATGGACTTGCCAATGGTGAGTGGAGAACGAATACATTGCTTGGACATCCTATTTGCTTTTACTAAACGTGTCCTCGGGGACAGCGATGAGATGGATGTCCTCCGTGGGCAAATGGAGGACCGTTTCATGGCCTCCAACCCATCCAAGATGTCGTATGAGCCCATCACCACAACACTGCGCCGCAAATATGAGGACATGTCAGCTGTCGTCATTCAGAGAGCCTACAGAACGCATGCCTTCAGACAGAGTGGGAAACATACCCATAACACATACAAAGAAACTCCACAAGAGAATGGAATGGTTTCACACAGGGACTTGGTAAGGGCCAACACTGACAGCCGTTCCACTTCAGGCAAAACTGATACAGGTCCCTCCACAGCCTTCCCACCTTCATATGATTGTGTAACACAAGCTGGCAAGAACAAATATGAAAAGGACAAAAGGGAGAAGGAGGTCAAAGGCAAGAATAACAATGAGCAAAAGAAATGAATGCAAAAACAATAACTATTGTAAAGGAGACGTGTTTACAGCTTTTGAAGGAGAGTGCTAAGAATCCTCTGCCATCTGTCTTTTCAATGAATGTTTGTCTATGACAAGCGGACTAAGCTTACTTGAGTTTCATATGCAGGATAGTGCCTGAAATGTGGCAGTGATTGATGTAACTATGTAATGACGCTGCATGTTTTGTGCTGTTCCTCTGAGAAGGTTTAAAATGGCTATGAACCATATAAAGGAACAGCCTTTCTTACTAAGGTGTTGCTGCATCCAGTGTCTACCATATTATTCAGCTGTTTATTTTTTTCTTAAAACGTTGTGTTCTTAATGACATTGTTTTTAAGATGTGTTTTAGTATGTGCTACTTTATTATTTTAGAGAGTTGCTTGAAATGTTTTAATAACATCCAAATGATTAACTTGCACCAAGGTGTTTTTGCTGCTTGCCAATAAAAATATACGGCCACAGTATGACTGAAGAAACTGGTCTATCAGATCAAATATTTCAGGATGGCTTTATGCCTCTCAGGTGCCTCTTAACTGTGCAAAAGATCCATTAGTGTATATGCCTATTCATGGCCTATTGCCATATGTTCATACCGTACAAACACACTACAGCTCCATAAACCTTATAGCTTCCTGAACAAATATGATAAATCCATTCCTCTGCCATTTTTGAGAACCAGTTGTCAACAAAAATGTAATAAACTGCTTTAATTAACTGAAGTGTGTTTATATATATATGTATATATCACTTGTGTTGTATTGGTTTAGTGTTACTGCATCTTTTCCTTTTTGTATTTATGCATCCTGAATCTTTACTGTGCAATTTCTCTGAGCATTCAGATGTGCCCAAATGTATTGGTATTTTGCTTCTTTTCCTCAAAAAATTTATTGTTCTCAGAAGTAAGCTGAAACTCTTTAAAGTATTTGGTGTTTGCCTTTCATTATTGAAACAATTAAAAAAGCATGGACAAAAATTCAGAATAATATTTTGTAGAAAAGCCTTTGGAAACACTGACTCTGGTCAACTGCTTTGTGTAGCTCAAGTTGAGATTTCTATGCTTCTCCTGGTAGTTTGGTCCACTCTTCTTAACTTAGTTCTCTCAGGATTTACGAGTGCCTTCTCCCCACTGTAACTTTCAACCCTTTCCATCGATTTTCAACTGGATTCAGACCTTCAAGCCATCTCAGAATGTTCCAGTGAGTCTTCTCTGTGTTTCACTTTATGGATGGTGTTCTTTTTGTTGAAAGCTTTGTTTGTATTTGAACAGAGAGTTGATATGTTTTACCCAAAATGTCTAATTTCTATGTCTTACAAGAGCGATTTTATGATGTGGTTTTCATTCAGGCTTTGGCTTGAAACTGTTGCTGAAGGTCAGTGTTTGGTTAGGGTGGCAACCCTTGTCGGCGATAATAAGCTAATTATTCGCCTTCACATGTGAACTCATGATGATGCTCATAGTGTTCACGTTTCCATCTCAGGCTGTAAAGCATGTAGACTATCCAATCAGTAAATTTAATGTGGCTGATTTTAAACGGTAAAATATGAGTGTTTAAAACAGAGTTATGGTTATAACTTCAAATTATCATTGTTTATCTCACTCTTTTTTCCTTACTCACTAGTCAACTTCCACCACTTTTTCAAGTTCATCCAGTCAGGCTACCATTTACATATGTGCTAGACAGACAGGCGGGGAACCTTAAACAGGCAAAGAAGCTCCCTAACATCTAATTACAGAACAAGAAAGGCCATGTTTGAAGTATGTATTATTAAAAAATTTTTAAATCAATCAGATTTTTCAGTGTTTTTCAATGTTAAATAAACAATTTAATTTCAGACAAAGAAATTACTTCATATTTTTGTTGTGTCTTTTGCAAAAGTATTGTTTTGGTATCGAGAATCGCGATACTACGATTAGTATCGGTATCAAAGTCAAAATTATGGTATCATGACAACCCTAGTCTGTTCCTCATATAGCTTTTTTGTTTAGATTCATGCACAATGACACAAAATTGAATACGTTTCTCCCTTTAATTGTGGCTGAGTGAAAGTCTGAGAACAATAATTATATGTGTGAATCTAATTTGATGAATTATACATTTTTACATTATACAATTTAACAGTACCAATATGTTCAGCCACTCTATGCTACAGTCCACACACTGACTAATAGTCACGTTGATCATCCAATTCTTCAATTACTAATACATGCAAATGTATTGTGTGGCACTGACTATGTCTAGTTGTGAGATTTTTGCAAAAAATGTATAAAACGTCATCAATGAGACATGGTACTTTAAATATGTTTTACATATTGTTGGCAGGAAGGAAAAAGTTGAATTATACTTGTTTGTTGCTTTTTCATCATGTCCATATTGCATTACTGATATAGACTATGTAATCAATTTTACAGTTTGTGATTTTGTTTTTGTAAATGCTTGGTGATAAGAAAATACACGAGGCACTTTGTTCAGCTGTACTTTTTATTAATTTGTTAACTTCAATTTAGTTAAGACATCTTTACAAACTGAGCGTGTATTGCACATACATTGTATTAAATATTATCTAAGACTGAAACAGACAAAAGCTTTTGGTTGACTACTGATTATGACTGTCAGGAATGTCATTAAACTGCAAGATTTCATTAATGACATCCTTGCATTTGTTTACATTTTTATTGTGAAATGTTATCAATTAACTTTGTTCTGTTTAAACCCATTTACTTCTCTTTAAAGATCCACAACATAACATTAGGACTCATTTGATAAAATGATATGGTATACTGTTCTCTAAGTGTATTATACCTATATTGAAAACCTCTGCTGTCAGTAAACTCTACAGTTATATGAAAATAGTGTTTTGATTACATAAGCACAGGTCATAGATGCCATATTTTACACATACATTATGCTTGGAGAATAAGGCTAAACTGCATGCAAGACATTACTACAGTCATCTGAATAAGGGAAAAAAATAAAAATGTTGTGTAACTCAGGTATAAGAGTGACATTTTTTGTCTTTTCATTTCATTTTTACATGGTTACACAGATATTTGCCTCATTTAAATGGGGTATTACAAAACTCCAAATCAGTTGGGACAGTAAGAAAAACAGTGTTTCTTACATTTACTTTGACTTTTAATTCACTGCAGACAGTAAGAACACAAAAAATTTGTTTTGTCTGGTTAACTTGTTAAAATACATTCATTTCTGCATTTCAGGCCTGCAGGACAAGTTAGGATGGTGGCCATTTAGTACCAGTAATGAGGTAAAAAACTAAATAAATAAATAAATAATAGTGTGATTTCAATCTGGTGACATCAACAGGTACAAAAGCATTATCCATGAAAGGCTGAGTGTTTGAGGAGCGAAGATGGGCAGAATCACCAGTTTGTCAACATATGTGTGAGAAAATAAAGTATTTAAAAATGTTCCTCAAAGTAAATAAAAATGAATGGGTTTGCATATTTCTCCCTCTACTAGGGCTGCCACAAACGATTATTTTCATAGTCAACTAATCACCGATTATTTTTACGATTAGTCGACTAATCGGACCATATGTTAATTGAATATAAAACATACAGCTTATTGCACTAGAATGCAGCTGCTATTATATAACCATCATTAGATTTCAGCTATATGCTAACTAAAAATAATTTCCAAATTACTTGATACTAGAATTAACAAAAATAAAAATCAATCGTATATCGACTTTAGATTACTACCAATATATTATCGTC
>BRDA01019496.1:0-19115 GCA_036984385.1 Crenuchus spilurus | reverse complement strand
CACTGTTGAGGTGGTATGGAGGTGATCAGCCTGTGGCACTGTTGAGGTGGTATGGAGGTGATCAGTCTGTGGCACTGTTGAGGTGGTATGGAGGTTATCAGCCTGTGGCTCTGTTGAGGTGGCACGGAGGTGATCAGTCTGTGGCTCTGTTGAGGTGGCACGGAGGTGATGAGCCTGTGGCACTGTTGAGGTGGCATGGAGGTGATCGGCCTGTGGCACTGTTGAGGTGGTATGGAGGTGATCAGTCTGTGGCACTGTTGAGGTGGCATGGAGGTAGAGGTCTGCATTACCACGGGACTCCCGCATGACCCGCGGGACCCGTTACAATATCTTGCGGACCACAATTAATCATCTCTTGCGGGTGCGGTCGGTCAGTCAGTCAGTCATCGCGGGACGAGACGTACATGTCGAAAAATCCCGCAAATTGAGCAATTGCGCACGTCAAATGAATGAATGAAATTCCAAATCAATTCCGGGGGCTTTATTCATCTTGGGCCAGACTATTTGTTGGGCACAGTACTGGGTGTGATCTGTATTATTATTGTCATATTTATCTGGCCCAAGATGAATAAAGCCCCCAGAATTGATTTGGAATTTCATTCATTTGATATTGTGCGCAATTGCTCAATGTGCCATGTTGCAAGTTAGTTTTGAGGTCAAAAATGATCTTAGGCCAGGCTAATTGTTGGGTTTTCTTACAGTACTGGGTGTGATCTGTGTTACTATTTTCATATTTATCTGGCCGAAGATGAATAAAGCCCTCTGAATTATTGTGTAATTTAAACTTTGATTTGATATTGTGTTGTAATAAGGCCCTCAATATGTCTGTAAATGTATTTATTTATTTATTTATATAAAATTGACCTGTTTCAGTATTTCTCTAAAGCTTTCATGCTACCCTTGTGCCACATGGTATCCTCCTCAATCAACAGATTTTTTTCCATGCATAGAACATTTATTTTGTTTTTGTTTTTTTGTTTGTTTGTTTTGTTAAATAAATCTTAATTGAACTAAATATTTGAGGTAAGAGCCAGCGTATTTTTTGACAGAAGAAATTTAGACTTAATAGTAATAGTAATAATAATAATAATAATAATAATAATGCATTACTATAATATAATTTCGTTTATGCATTTTTTTATTAGATAATGCCGTTTTTTCAGGTTCACAACGCTAGAACTAAAAATAAACCTTATCGTCACAATTTTTTCTATGCAAGTAAAAAAAAAGTGCGCAGTAAACGACCAACGTGAACATCCCCTATAATTTACCGTCAGTCTCGGCGTGAATAAGGAACCAACTTCAGTGGGCGAATAAGTAACTGTGAATAAGGAACCAAACGAATCAGGAACTGCGAATAAGTACCCAACTTCAGCCTCGTCTTTAGGTGGTAAGAAAAGTTTTGCTTCATTTACACGTTTGTTCCGCATTGTTAGCGGAACTAAACACCCGCGTTTGGTTTATCGGACGTGTTGTGGTCAATGCGGCACCCCTGTCGGGAATATGCACGCTACGCCTGTTTATTTAAAAGCGTTAATGCCTTAAACTTGGATCAACGTATTACCTATATAATAATAATAATCATCATCATCATCATCATAATAATAAAGAGATATTTCTTGCAGGACTGCCTTAAAATACACCCCAAACTGTGATATTTGTTCTCTGTCTGCAATAATCACGTAGTCACATTTAAAACAGGGTAAACTTCGTTGAAGAGATGGTGCATCTGTCGGCCGCGTGCCAAATTCGTCACAACACCGGGATATTATAATAAGTTGCTCATAACGTCGTGACGGTGTTTACTTCTAAATGTTTTTAAAATAAGCATTTTGCTAATAATTCTGGCTGCTAAACCTTTTAATGGTTTACATTATACGTGATAAATAAAAAAGGATAAAGAATGGTGGACAGTTGTGTTATTATTAATTTAACAATGAAGCCTATGTTATGCTATTTAATATTCGTTTTATGTTATTTATTTACATATTGTTATTATTTATTGTATAGATCCATGTCTGTATTTTTATTTTTTATTTTTCACGCTGTTGTTTGTTTGTTGTTTGCGCTTGTCTGACGTCATATTTGACGTCGCCCTGCCTGGCGGTTCTGATTGGCTGATCGCACAAACAAAGAAAACACTGGACATGTGCTGACGGTGACGGTGGAGGGGACGTTTTTGGAAAATTTAGACGAGCAGACACACTCAGAGCGGAGTAAACACACCAGACACTGTTTAAGCGAGGCTTTGTGAGGAGATCAGGCTCATCAGACATGTGTGACAACACGGAGCAGAAAGGGGAGAACCGGGACTCAGTGGACGCCAGACAGGAAGACAAACCAGAGTAAGCATCTACACTACTATTACTGTGGATACAAGAGACTAAATTACTGTTACTGTGGTTACAACCGCCTTAACTACTGTTACTGTGGAAACGCTTCACTAAACTACTGTTACTGTGGATTACAACCGACTAAACTACTGTTACTGTGGAAACGCTTCACTAAACTACTGTTACTGTGGATTACAACCGACTAAACTACTGTTACTGTGGTTACACCACACTAAACTACTGTTACTGTACATACAACATACTAAACTACTGTTACTGTGGATAAATTACACTAAACTACTGTTGCTGTGGGTATAGCAGAGTAAACTACTGTTACTGTGGTTACACCACACTAAACTACTGTTACTGTGGATAAATTACACTAAACTACTGTTGCTGTGGGTATAGCAGACTAAACTACTGTTACTGTGGTTACAGTACACTTGACTACTGTCACTGTGGTTACAGTACTCTGAACTACTGTTGCTGTGGGTACAACAGACTACACTACTGTTACTGTGGGTATAGCAGACTAAACTACTGTTACTGTGGTTACAGTACACTAAACTACTGTTATTGTGGATACACCAGGTTGTTATTTTAACTGCTGGTGCTATGGGTGCAGCATACTTCATTAGCTACTGTTGCTGTGGATACACCAGGCTATATTAACTACTGTTGCTACGGAAATAGCAGGCAAAACTACTGTTGCTATGGATTCAACAGCCTGTTATTTTAAATGCCGTTTCTGTAGATACACCATTCTGTTATATTAACTACCGTTGCTGTGGTTTATGAAGATGATTAGGAGTTTAGTCAGGATGTCAGTACTTTTTAGAGGAAATGACCAGGGAGATTTTTCAACATTTATATAGGACATTGTCCACTTCACTGGGTCACCAGCAATGTTCCCTCTAATCTTTCATGTGTCTGAGCAAACACATAAACTCTCTGAACGGCGGCTTGAACCACTGTGAGCAACATCGTGCCCTCAAATCAAATGTATTTATAAAGCACTTTTTACAACTGATGTCACAAAGCAGCTTTACAGGGCTAATAATAACAAACCCCAAAGCACTGTGGTCACGCCAGCATCGCATCCATCCAACTTACATGTTTTATTAAAATAATCTAATTACAGCATTTCTGTTAGAATACTTTTAATTAAGTGCTTTAGCCCACTTACAATGACTATTACAAACATTGTGTTCATGACCTGTGTAGTATGTTAATGCTATTGGACGTATGAATATTTCATTTTAACTGGCAAAACATGAACTGCCAACCAAACCAAGCCAACTATAAACTCCAACTTTCCAACACTCTTAATATTTTTATTATAAAGCTCTGATAACGCCATAAGCGTGCAGATCAGAAATGTTGAGCGCGCAGGAGAGAAATCTTGAGTGTGTGAGGGCAGCGTTGAGCGCGCAGGAGAGAGATTTGTATACACTATTGAGTTCATGTGCGTGCAAAACTCTTCTTGCTCTCAAAACATCGCGCATGCGCGCTCAGAATTGTCGCACAAATATAATGCCATAGTCTTCACTCTTCACTCCACATTGGCCACGCCCAGGGTTGCCAGGTCCAACAAAAATATCCTGCCCAAAGTCAGTCTAAAACCCGCCCTTCAGAAGCTTAAACTAGCCAAAATATATATATGTTTGTTTGAAACGTATGGCAAAACAATTGAGTGTACAACTTACTTTATAATGGATTTATTATCAGTCATTAATAATATGGTAACATTAGTGTTTATTAGTTCTTTTTATAACAGTTTTATATCCAGTCGAGAACATTTAATAGTAACAAAAAAAAGGAACTGACCTTTTCATTTTACATCTGCAGTTTTTACAATCTGCCTTTTTCTCGTCATTAGGAACACTTTAATCCATTCTATCAAACCTTTTTCACAGTCCTTGCAATACCCGTATTTCCCCCGTTTACTTGGCATATTAGCTAGCGACTGTTTTTTCACCTTCTCTCTCGCCCATCCCCCTCCCCCCCCTCTCCTGCTCTCCTTTTCATGCTGTCCTTCCTTATGTCGTTATGTTCTCATTTTTATTGTTGCATTCAATGTTCGTTTGCCTGCATGTTGATGTAAAATCCAAGGCAACATCCATTTTTGTTGTTTTTTGGCGGCCACAGTAATTTTTAAAAATAGCCCAAAAAACCGCAATCCAGCCACGCTTGAATTTTCAGCCACGACTGGATTTTCAAACAAGCCCAATTTGGTGTGAAAACCGTGAACCTGGCAACTCTGGCCACACCACTTTGCTAGCTAACACACGCGTGTATCGGCACGTAAGGACGCTGTCATACCCTGTCAATTGTTGATTAGTTTCATAATTAAGTTTGTGAATTGCATCATTGGCTGCCAGTCACCGGTCACTCACTGACTCTCACTGCAAAATAGTACAGAATTAATTATGTGTTTATTTTATTTTAAATTCAGGTTGGATTTTTTTGTGCACAGCGCAGATTTTCTGTGTTTCTGTGTGTCCACATACTAACCAGAGTCAGACCTGCTTAGCTTTGTACAGGTTCTGTGACTTTGAGCCAAGAAACAGCTTAGCAGTCATGAAGATTAACGGATGTGGACATGTGCTGGTGGAGAGAGTGTTCTAAGCTCACTCTACTGTTTGAGTGTGTTTGTGTTTATAAGCTACTTTTGGGAGCCCAGAGGTTAACGATCTTGTCTGCCGGTGTTTGTGGACACAGCAGAGTAAGCTGATCTTAACTAAGATGATCTGTTGTTGCTGTGCAGATTTCCCAGCACCTCTTCATTCCACTCTGAGCTCATCTGGGGTTGGTTTACAGGCTACATCGACTTGTTTTGTTTGTGTATTTATTATTTATATTTGCATTCCTGCTACAGATCATTACTCAGGTGTTGATTATGCCGAGCCAGCACAGTTTAAAGATGAAGGCTAAGTGTGTTAGCAATAAGCTGGCGGCCCGATACCTATTGTGATATATATTGCAATACACACTCTTATACTACTTGTTTCCATTGTAGAGGCTAATGGCTGCAGATAGATTACAACACTGCCATCTAGTGGTCGAGGGTTTAAACACCACACATTGAACCACCAGTCTTTCTGTGTTTTTGAGGATTGATACAGTCCCAGAACACAATGTTGGAATATAGGGTTGCATGAAATATATGGACTGGTTTAGAACTTGTCTCTTGTGAACAGGTATTTCTCCAGATTCTCCGCATCCTGTGTTGATGGTATGTCCTGTAGATTTTTAGACATAGTGTTTCACAGACTGCTGAAACTCTGCCATCTTTGCTTCCGGGAGCCTCTCTAAAAGGCTCTTGTTATACCCGGTCATTTGACTTGCAAATTGGTCCTCCAGCTGCTTTTTGTTAGTACCACTAAAGTTTTTGAGACGTGTTGCTGTTTTAAGTTCTAAATGAGTTCATAACTTTCATGAAATGGTCAAATGTCTCACTTTCAGCATCTTGTATGTGTTCTGTACATTTATTGACATTTGCACAGCGATTAGGAAGTGGGGGTACCAGAGAGACACCAGCGGCCGTGTGAGTATCCACGTACTTGGCTAATAATCTGATTCTGATGCTAAAAAGTCCAAACATGAGACCACCAAACATTAAAATCTCCTGTATGGCTATATAGCTCTATACCCTTTTTACACCTTTGTCCTGTACCTGGTCCAGTCATTCAGTCTTTCAGTACCATCAGCCATTGACTCTTGAATGCCCAGCACCTTGTGGCCGGCTGGTGGGTTGTTGGAACACTGTTGGTAGATACTAACCCTTGGTGACTGACGGGCCTCGTCATTTTACAGATACTCTTACTCAGCCGTCACTTGTCAGAGCTCCTCAGACTCTTATACTTGACCACTAACATGTTTCATACGGATGTTTTTAATATTTTGTGATATTAAGGGTCTGGTTCCTCCGTGTATTTTTCTAAGGGACTGTTGAGTGTAGAGTCATTGCTTTGTTTGCTTGGGCTTCTGTGTGTAGGTAGGTGTGTTTGCTGGAGGTTGGGTGTGGCTGGCTGCAGTGTCCATCACATTTAAGTCATCGTCAAAACTTGCCCAAGGCTGGCTCTACATGGTGAAACTCCCATGCAACTAGTTACATGCTGTCATATTTGTCGTTTGAATGAACATTGTGTAATTCAAGTGCAGTTTCATGTAGGTTTCAAGCTGCTTGAGAGTTGCACCTGAGTTTCAAGAATGATTTGGGCGCCCACTCTTAAAGCTGAATGACGAGCATTTCAAGAGGTTTCGCTCTTAATTTTGTCCGATATAACACATTTCAAGAAATGCTTTATTAGACTGGTTGTACGTAGTGAAATGATCTGGCAACATGAGTTGCATGAAACACAATTTTTGTACAATTTGACACTTTAAAATGCACAAATTTAAGTGAAATTGAGTTGTGTACATTTCGAGCATTGCTTAAAAGTTGCACCAGCCTCGTCCAGATGCATCGGGAGGTTTCAGATTTGTGGTAAACGCTGTGAAACGTGTGAAATATGCCATTATTTTAGGATTAACTGTCTAAAAGAACTTTTCTAAACTCCTCATCGTCTCAGTCTCTCCTCACCTCTGTCTGATAGCTAATGTGTGATCAGACTTTTGGTGGCGTTTCAGGTGGATGCTGACCATTGGTCGTCGTGAATGTGTGTCTAGAACAGTGCTACAGAAATGTATCATTGTCAGTAGGTTGAGGGACATTGTTTGAGGTGGTACTGTTTATGCTTTGAAAACATTACTAAGTAGTTTACTGGATGTGAACTTTTGTGCAGTGCCGGGAAGACCAGCGCCGAAGGAGGGGAACCTGTGACTGTGGATGCGAAGGGTCACTCAAACAGCTTCAGATACAGCCTGAACTACCCCAGCATTGGCTACTGCATCATCATCAACAACAAGAACTTCCACAGGAGTACCGGTAACACTCCACCGCACACACAGAACGCTCTTAAATGGGCTTAAATCTTCCCTGTAACATATAATTTTTAAACACAACATACATCTGTGTGCTGGTGCAGCAGCACTAATTTCTTAGCATTGGGTCCAGTTTATTTCTTGTTTCAGCTATGAAGCTGCTGGTTTACATTTAGACAAATAAATGTAGCACTTCTGACCTCTAGTGGATGGTTTTTAGCTTAACATACCTCTACTGATTGGTAGAGATGGCACAATCAGATTGTGTTAACTTCAACACCTTCATCAATAAAATGTCTTACAGACTCACATGTGCTCTACCAAACGGTTGAGCGGGATGCTAAAGGGTTAAATAGTAGTTGCTAAAAGAGAGATCTCAGAATGATTGACAGATATCACCTTAGCAACCGTCAGTGGCAGTTACAGTGCTACATATTCCAGATCTTTGATGAATAGGAGTCTTTTCTACAGGAAGATAGTGTAGAAACGCCTCCCAACATGCTAGCAAGTGGGGAACCGAGGCCCAGAGTCCAGCGCCTCTGACGGGACAACCTGCTGACATGACAATTACCTGCCATGTTGAATCAGTTGTGTCTGTGCAGGAAGATCACCCAGCTGTGCAGGAATCCGGTCCTCCAGGACTGGAGTTTCCCTCCCCGGCTGTAAAGCTGCTCTGACTTTGAAGCTAATATTAGGCTGTAGTGTCATGACATGTTGTTTTTCACTGTTGTGTGCAGTAAACATGTGTATACCAGTCCAAAACAACCAGTCTGTAACTTACACTCCTCAAAAGAAGGTTCTTCAAGGGTTTTTTAGAGCCATGAACACTACAAGAACACTTTGCATGATTTCATGGTTCCACCATAAAAAGAACCATTTAATTATGCAAGGAGTTCTTTTAAGTGTTCATGGTTCTAGATGTAACCATTTTCTTGACTGAAGAACCGTCTTTTTTCCCTGTATTTAATCATAAGGGGTACACACAGTGCCCAGCCCATTTCATTTTTAGCCACATTGTTAAAACAACCTCTCAAGCTCTTCATAAGGGTTATCAACACCCTTTTTAGTGTTTCACTGAATTAAGACCAGGACACCTCCAGAAGGTACAATGAGGTCTAGCATCTCCCCAGCCCTGAGCTTACTGCACATACTCATCCTTTAGAATCTACCCCCCTCAGGCCTTACTGAGTTACCTAACTTGCACAGTTAATGCATGCTCAGTGCCACCAGTTCCATGTGGACTGTACATATAGTAACAGTATTTACCATAAATCCACATTAACCTCCCCAGTGATTAAGGCTGTGGTGAGCCCCACTGGCACAGTTAATGCATGCTCAATGTCACTAGTTTCACAGAGACTACATCAACATTAGTGCATTAAACATAGGAGCCTGGTCCTGAAACTGTCGTGTCTAAAGTCACATTTCTTATGAACAGTACATGAAATTCTACCAGATCTGTTACCGAACCGATTGACTGAGATGTTCTCTGTGTTTTAAACTCAAGGCATGAACCAGCGTAATGGTACAGATGTCGATGCGGGGAACATCATGAAAGTGTTTGGAAAGTTGGGCTATAAAGTGAAAGTGTTCAATGATCAGACGGTGGATCAGATTAAAAACATTTTAAGTACAGGTAAGGCTTGTTGAACATGAATTTCATGGTACTTTTATTTGGGTGGGGGGGCATTTTACTTGTCTATGCTTCTGAGGAGATGCTTATATGTGCATAAAAATGTCTGTGATTCTTCTGGTGTCTATGAATTGACATATATAAGGTGTGACGATGTCCCATTATATGGCATTACGTACAGACAAGACGTGGACAAAGAACTCCATGATGTGAAGCAGAGTGGAGCTTCCTTTGCAAAGTCCATTAATTTGCTATAAAGGGACACCTGAAGGACTGTTATAACCAGGTTACCACTTTTAGACATTTTGTGTATTTATGTGTACAAAAACGTCATCAATTGATGTAAATTTGTTGTTGGTTGCTGTTGTTGCTATGTTGTGACAGGTTGCCATAGTAACGGATATGGTTGTTATGATAACCATTGAAAACTTGCGTTGATATAGAGTGTTTTTCAGGTTCAGGGTGTCCATTAGGGTTGCCACCTTTCAGATTTTGAAATAAGGGACACCCCTGGCCGGGTTGGGGGGGGGGGGGGTGTTTGGGGTTGGAGTGTATGGGGGGGGGATTCCGTTGCGGGTTGGGTGTGGCTTGAATGTTGCACCTATATAATAAAATTGCCTTCGGTAGAAGCTATTTTTAAAAATCGTGCACCATTTTCAGGTGTGTCTTAGCAATGCAGACAGCGCTTTCATTGGTCACAACTCGCACTAGTGATGGGCTTTTATGGCTTGGTTTACTTAAAAGACCTCTTACAGCTCCCAAATCGAAAGACTTCTTCTTTTTTGCTGCTTAGCTTAAGCTAGTAATAAAATAATGTCAATTCAACAGTGAATGAAATGAAATAAATGTAGAAATGTAAAAACAACTGAAATCATTCTTTTTTTTTCTAAATTATATATTTATAGAGTTTTGCATTTTACAGAAAGAACATGGTCGTATTTCACTATCACAAAATGATCATTAATTAATAAAGGAATAGGGCAGAATAAAGTAAATATGGTTACACTACAGGCAGTAGTACATGTATCATGCAAAAAGAAAAATCACATATCCCCCAACACTTTCCATACTGATGACCATGTTTCAGTGAATTTTTGTTGTCTGTTTTGGATTTCAAAATTGAGCCAAATAATGTTTATGTATGGACGTGTAGAAATTTAGTCATTTATATGTGAGTTTATTTATTTATACTTATGTGATTTTTGTCATATGCAGAGAGTTTTCATCAGAGAGAGTCTTTTTGTAGCTTCTCTCTCTGTATGTGTGCACGTGCAACAATTATAGTTAATACTAATATAGTGACACCCCGCCCCCCCACCTTACATGGTGTAACTGACCAATCCCGTGTGACTTCAACAGGGGAGAAAACGAATCTTGCTTCCAGACACGAGTCGGTTCTGATCGTTCACTTCAAAGAGTCGACTCCAAGAGCCGTTTCGTTTGCCAACAACACACTGACACACACACACACTCTGCTGAAACACGACATGGAGAGAGAGCAGCAAATTCACACATGTCGTTCTGTCTCAGATCAACCTTATTTCACCCCCTTTGATATAAATACGGAACAAAGTATCGGTTCAGTACGGAACGCCACTTTTAATTTACAAATAAGGAACGATTCCGTATTTTACGGGACGGCTGGCAACCCTAGTGTACATTGTTTTAAAGCACAGATCTATTAAAAATGCCAGTTGTTACAAGAATGGCTTTCTCGGAAATCATATATCATATTGTCATATTTACACGTTTCCCCTCAGCTAAGACAAGAAGTTTACACATTTTACCAGGTTTAGAGCTGCAGTTGTACGGCTAATGTTGATAACAAACACTAGAACTCAATAGTCACCAAATTAGCCCGTCGTTTTGGTAAAGATGCATCAACAAAATGTCTGAAATCTCATGCAGATGTAAATGCAGGTCTCACGTTTAACAACATGAGGTTTTACTCATTTATGTAGTCCATTATGTTCTACACCACATCCAGTAGTCTCTCTTCATTAGGGTCTGGATATGGTGATGCTGGTGAATCTTGATGAATGACTGGGCTGTTTAGGGGACTACTGTGTGTTTGTAAGCAGTGTTTCTTGTTGGAGCTTATCACCTGAACCGGGAGACTACAGCAGGATGTAGCTTCCCCTCAACCAGGACAATGTTTACTGTAGAAACAGGCCGTTCTCAGCCAAACCTGCTCAGCAGTCTCACTTAGCTCAGGCTAGTTTATCTTACATACACAACCCGACACTGGCTTAAATTAAGTGTCTTTTAAAGCTGCACCCACTCACTACTGTAAATCAGCTTCCTTTGGTCTACATTTGGACATGTTCACAGTTAGCTTTCAGTCTTAAACGCTCTGTCGAGCTTGTTGATGTTTGTGTTTTATAGTAAAACCTAATTTTAGTGTTTTTATGTTCATTTATTTTGGGAAGGCTTCACTACTCTTCATGGTGAATGTCTTTAATCGGTGAGTTAGCGTAGCTCTTTGCACACTTGTTTGGTCTGTTTATGATTGCTGACTAGGACTTTCCTGGTTCGGGTCCACTGGACTGTTGTGTTTGGTACTGTTCTATATCTTTAACTTTTAGTGAAGGCCCTGCATTTACGTCCTGCGTTTCTTTTACGCTGCCTCATCCTGCAGGGACCAGTAACCGCCCGACAGGTCCCTGTGGACACAGTCATATGCCCACACCTGGTGTGTATACAAAGGCTGCTGCAGTGTCAGCTCTGTTAACTAGAAGTGTGAGATTTCAGTCCTTCAGTCATGTGTGAACTCCTGAAGTGAGTGTACACCTGAATATACGACTAATCCTGTGACTTTCTCTCTCGTGTGTGTGTGTGTGTGTGTGTGTGTGTGTGTCAGTCGCCAAAGAGGACCACAGCCGTTGTGCGTCCCTGGTGTGTGTGTTGCTGAGCCACGGAGATGAGGGTGTGTTTTTCGGGACGGATGGGGCGGTGGAGCTGAAGACCTTAACCAGCCTGTTCAGGGGGGACCGCTGCCCCTCACTGGTGGGCAAACCTAAGATGTTCTTCATACAGGTGGGAGATCCTCCAGCTTCTCTTTAGATTAGGAATGTTGGAGCTACAGAGACATACAAGTGTGCATGTCAAACTCTTCTGTAGAGTAGATGCACTTCACTGACCTCCTTCGGTGCTGCAGAATCAAGTGAAAGTGACACATTGACCACTGTGCTTGTACATAGAAGTAAAACACACTCTCACACACACTAGGCAGTAGGCAGCCCAATCCACAGTGCCCGGGGAACAGTTTGGAGTTAGGAACCTTGGTAGCGGGCACATGCATCATGTCTTGAATCGTCTGTCTTCCTGGTTTCTCAACCGCAAGCGCTTTCAAAGCCGCCCACCAAAAACAACAGAACATTGTCTTTTGTTCTTTTTAACACAGTGTTTGCAGGTGAGGCTGCTCATGTACAGACTTACTTCTGAAGCTTTCAGTCCTGAGAGCACGTTGTGATGGCATAAGAAACAGTACATTGGCTTATTGTGGCTTATTGTGTGTGTGGACAGGCCTGCAGGGGCACTGACCTGGACGCCGGCATTGACGTTGACAGCAGCTCGGATGCTTCAGCTGTGAAAATCCCAGTGGAGGCTGATTTCCTTTATGCCTACTCTACAGCACCAGGTACACTCAGATGTTTCATCCGTCTATGTTTCATCTTCTGCTTATCTGGTGCTGGGTAAGGGGCAGCGACCAAAGCAAAGGGGCTCAGGTCTCCGTCTCCGCAGCCACCTCTTCTAGCTCATCATTATTATTATTATTTATTTATTTATTTATTATTATTTATTATTTATTATTATTTATTTTTTATTATTATTATTATTATTATTATTATTATTATTATTTGCAGAATTTTCATGCAATATTATGACACAAATATGATGTTTTCAGTCGTAGCAACCAGCCACTTCATTAAAACCACCTCATCGTGTGGCTCGGCAGACTGAGACGGTGACACTATGATCTGAGAATCGTGAACAGGAGCACTTTGTAGTTCTACAATTACAGACTGTAGTTCATCTGTTTCTCTGTATACTTCATTATTCTCCTTTCTATCTGTTCAGAACAAGCTCAGATCATTCTCAGCACTGCAGTGACACCGATGTGGTGGTGGCGTGTTAGTATTGTTAGTAAAAATAAACTCCCCTTTCCAAAAATGTCACTTTGTTTAAGGTGGTAGTAACTTCAGACTCCTGCAGATGGCGCTGCATGAGAATGATCAGGTTATAAATATCTGCAGGGTGTGTGAGAGGGTTTGTAGATTGAGAGGAGACACAGTGCAGTGAATGTCTCCGATGTTAATGATAAAGGAAAACGGCTCGTTAATTATGGGACGTGAATGTATTTGGGTGTCAAAGGTCAGAATGTAGACTGGCATTGTTAGCACTGCTGGTAGAGCTGTATGACTGTACCCTTCATACACCTGGACATTCAGCTACTTCCTTCACACTCTGACCTTTAACCCCCAAATACAGTCACTGCTTTTAGCCAGTCGTTAATGAGCAAAAACAAAGCCTTTATAAAATGCTGGTAATCAGCTGGTCAGAACCATAAATCATGTAGAAGTGTTGACCTGCCTGTGTGTCGTAGGTTACTACTCGTGGAGGAACACCATGACTGGTTCCTGGTTCATCCAGTCTCTGTCCGAGATGCTCGGCCGATACGGCAGAGAGCTGGAGCTCATGCAGATCATGACCAGGGTCAACCACAAGGTGGCACTCGACTTTGAGTCCACCTCCAACGCACCCGGCTTCGACCGCAAGAAGCAGATCCCCTGCATCGTGTCCATGCTGACCAAAGAGATGTACTTCACTTCTTAGTGGATGGAAGAGAACGTCGTACTGCATGGAGCCGCCGTCAGGGAGACGTTCTGCACATTTTAAAGCACGTTTACTGAATGTGGTCTGTGGGTTATGACACACTGTACTAACAGAAATGGAAGTAAAATGTGCAGAACGTGATCGCTGTACTGTTACTTAGAAAGGGGTGTCCAAACATTTGCATAGGACTGTAAGAAATCCCTGAGTGTGTTTACATGAACGTAATAATCTGATCTTTATCTGATTTCTGCAGTCAGGATTATTCCAGTGATCATGTAAACACTCCTGTTTGGGTGATGAGGTCCCGTCTTAATCTGGGAGTTTATTGGCTGGTTTTAAAGCAGAAAAATGATGACTGTTACTCCTGTGGACCCAAACTTTTGACTTCTCTGTGTGATAAGTGAGTGTAAACAGCTCTCTGACATTTTTCTGCAGTCCTCAGATGAATGAAGTGCATGTAAACACACTCGTGTAGAACTTGGGGACAGACATAGGACACGTTACATAAATCAGCCATAAGGTGGTGGTAGAGAATAATGTTGAGGGATGACTGTAGAGGGTCATCCTGACAGTGCAGATATGAGCTCATGTTGTGTGTGTAGAGGTGTGTTTGTGTGTTTGTGTGTTTGCTTTGACTTTGCATTAAGATTAGGTTTATTCTGCAGCACTGAAGAAGTTAAGGTACCGTGTTGTCTGTTGAAGGCCGTATTTAATGATTCTGAAACCACTACATATAAGACTCCTACAACACTTCATATTACAGAGACTAACCTCATTATTACCTTTGACCTGGACTCCATGGATTTAGGAGGAACATCTACCATCATTTGTCCAATCCAGCATCAGAAAAGGACTTTATAGGACCACTGTGGCATGGGTACAGTTACCAACCTGAGTCCAGAAGTACCTTTTGTCTCTTCACTAACTGGGAAAGTGGGCACTGGTGACAATGTATGATGGTTTGGTTTGACCTGTAACTTGACCCTTACATCTCAGTCCTGTAGGCTGTTAGTGGTCACTTTATTAATACACCTGGTCCAGCTACTAGACTATATCCTGTTGGCTGATGCACAGTTAAAATGATCTAACCAGACGTTTGATGTTGGGCCAATGGGCTACATTCATCAGTTTGTACTGGCACCTGTTTCTACTTAAATGTCCAGCAGGTACAATGTAGAGACTTCATAAACTGGGCAGTTTTCTTGATTTCGGGGCAGCGGTGCTGGTCCTGCAGAGTTCACGTCTGATACTCCCATTATATTATTAATAATTTTATTCTCGTCCGGATGCACGTCTGTGTTTTCCTCTCATCCTCTTCAGAAAATTACAGACTGAATTGATTTACTGCTGATCACTGTAGTCGCGTCCTGTTCTGTGTGTTTACAGACAGACGTTGTCTCATAGGAAAATGATTTTTGGCAGCTGCTATTAGCCGTATTTAGTCTTTTAACACCAAAAAACGTCACAAACCAGCAAATATTAAAGCTTTTGAAGAGTCTCTTAATAATCTAAATGTTTATGATGGAAGATCTCCACTCCAAACGTCTTTAATTAGCTTGTTACACAGCTACAGGTACAAATGTACTGTGATCATATCACGTAATGCAGACATCCGTGTAAAACTACCTCACAGAACCTCCCGTAGTTATTTTAATGGCATCCGGAGGCAGGAGGTTCAACAATGCGGAGACGTGTAACATTAAAAACAGACGTCCCTCTGATGATCTAAAATCTTAGTGGGATTGGATTTGTTTATGGTTGGAGTTAAACTCTCCAGGACCAGGAATGCCCCTTCGTCTTAGAATATGATGTTTGTCAGAGGTCTCCGGGCTCATTTCATCTACATACAGTCCAGTTACGAATTTCTTAATTACGTGTTTAAGCTCCGCCCACAAATCAAATGGAATTTTGGGAAAATCTGTTACTAATTCCAAAGTTTGGCAAAGTGAATAATGAAACATAGACCTCATGTTTAAATTGGCATTATAATTGAATGTTGTCCAACCTAGCAACAGATGTAACACTGTTGTGGGCGGAGCTTGGATAATGGAGTGTGAAACCAGGCATTTAGCGGCTGTCTTGGACGAGAAGCTGAATGATGTAAATCTTTGTTTACATGGAGGTTCTGTTACATAGACTGACTCAGGACTCAAAGGACACCACAGAACGCGAGTGCACTTCACTGTGAAGTCTCGTCTCACACTTTTGTAGCCTTTTTATTAGTCAAAGGGAGTTTTTATATACGTACTACTTTACGTTTAGCTGAGTGTGCTAAAATAAAGCCTGACTGAAGCTCGCAGTGGACGAAGGACTGCACGGTCGTAGGACAATCAGGGACTCATTTGGCAAGCCAAGTAATCGAGGAGGTGAAATGACTCAAAGGGCTGTGCAGCTTATAGTGAGACTAATATTTATATTTTAGTCCTAAACTGAAGCTGCCATGAGGCGATGCATGCTTTCTTTCTTTTAGCTTGTATGTAAAGTGTGTTGTGCACTAGATTCAGGGTCTGATTCTGTACAGAAATACAGTCGTGGAAAATGTGAAAGTGGTGAAAAAGTGAATTTTTTCTTCAGAATTTAGTTTTGAAGTTGATCCGTTTGGCTTTTAGCTCATTAAAATCAGAAATCCAGAATCAAAACTGTGTCTCAGAGCTACAACATCTCTAACATCAGCACTCCTGAACCAGAGACAACATCACAAGTGTCTGACCTGGACTAAGCAGAACCAGAACTGGATCAGAGTGAGAGTAAACTTTACATACAGAGAGAGACACACAGTCCAAGGTGTCTGAAGTCCAGTGTGCAGGTTCTGTGATGCTTTGAGCTGCTGCTGTTGATACACTGTGTTTAGTCCAAAGTCAACACGTACCAGGAGATTATGAAGATGCCCAGCAGCTGCCCACAGTGCCAACACTACTACTGACCATCACCTTACTGTGACTGAGCTATAAGCCACACTGATCAACATTAACCCTAAAAAGGGAAAGAGAGCTAATGCAGATAGCTAAGCATAGCTAGAGCAGTGGCCGAATTCATAAACGTCTTAAAATTGAGTAGAATTAGGATCGTGTATCTTAAAAGGCCAGTGTTGTTTCATTTTTATCTCCCCGAGTTTCCATTTAGAATAGAAACGAGCTGTTTTTGTTACTGTGCCTTTAAGACTGATGTGTAAACAGTCTCGTTCTGATTGGACGCTGGGTATTTATGCCTCATCCAAAAAAAGTAGTCCAGACTTGAATGGAAATGGGCGGAGCTAAACTGTTGTAGGCTGAATAGGCAGGTATGTGGTTTCTGTGACCTCAAAAAACGTTGAATCTATACAAAACGTTGAGTTGGAATTTGGAAGAAAATTCCAGTGCTTTGGAAATGTCCCCTTTAAAAGTGATTCTAAGATGCTAATCTTGTTAAAAAACGATTCTAAGACTTCTAACATTTAAGACTTTGTCACGTTTTTCAGATTTTGTGTAACTTTTGATTTACCTCCTGCCAGTGTGCCGCCTCCTTGCCCAGTCTTGGTCCTGGAGACCCAAGCTAGCTAATCAAGCTTCAGGATCATCAGAATAGTTTTGAATCTGAACTCTCCAGCTCGGTAGAGCTGCAGGACCACGATTGGGCTCCTCTGCTCTGAAGTCCCATCGTGAGCTGATTCAGGTTTACTCAGGCCCTCCAGAACACTGCCTTAGTCAGACATGACCTCAGGTGAGCCTTACTGAGCCATACAGGTGTTAATCCGGTTCTGATGATAGAATATTGGGTTTACTAGCAAGTCCGCAGTCTAGACTGTTACAGCTGTGATGTGTGTTTTCTGTCATTTCATGTGTTTGCACTGCCTGTACATGGTCCCAGAACAATATCTGTTATATTGTCTTTGTCAGCTCAGCACTGTGGCTGTCTTTTATAACACAAGTGTGACACAGCTGGAATTTCACTTCTAATAAAACTTTTGCACCATCATTCCACTATTATTGTCTATGGAACAATATGTAGGTAACATCGCCCTCGTGTGGACAAATTGGGTCTCTCGGGCCTTTCTTGACCTTCTGCTGCCACTGTAGGGCTCTAGCATGGACCCCAGAGGTAATATTCCAGTCTCTAAAGTAAACAGGTACTGTGTTTCTCAAGCCGTAACATTAGAACCAATGAATAACACTATTTCACTGTTTTAAACTATAGACCCTTCCCAAAAAATTTGAATATCATGGAAAAGTTAATTAGTTTCCATAATTCTATTCAAAACGTTAAACTTTCATAGATTATAGATTCAGGGCACACAGTTTAAACTATTTCAAGTATTTATTTGTTTGTCTTCACATAATTTGGGCTTCCAGCTCATAAAACCCACAAAACTGGATTTAAAAAAATTAGAATACTGTGGAGAAATCAGCCCAAATTTGGCAGGGCATGAATGTTTTAAACTGAGTGTGACACACTAATCATCTACTAAACTCAAAGCACCTGCACAGGTTTCCACATGTGTCATTAAATTACTTCAGTTTGGTTCAATTGTCTCAGTTTGGTTCAATATGGGGAAAACTGCAGACATAAACATATCAATGGAAAGTCTAGTGGAAGGACAAAATGTGGCAGGAGAAGATGCACCAGTGAAAGACATGACCATGGGCTTCAGCGGATTATCAAAAAGAGAAGATTCAAGAATCTGGCAGAGATCCATAAAGAGTGGAATGATGCAGGAGTCACAGCTTCAAAAACCACCACATTCAGACCCATCCGGGAGATGAGCTACAACTGTCGGGTTCCTCGGGTCAAGCCACTTCTGAACCTGAGCCAACGTAGGAAGTGTCTCAACTGGGCCAAGGAGAAGAAGGGCTGGACCGTTGGCCAGTGGTAAAAGTATTTTGAGTACTCTGATTAAAGTAATGTGTGCCTTTCATTTGGGAATCAAGGTCCAAGGGTTTGGAGGAAGATGGGCGAAGAACAGAACCCAAACTGTTTGAGGTCCAGTGTGAAATATCCACAGTCAGTCATGATTTGGGGGGCAGTGTCTGGTGCAGGTGCCAAGGTCACCACAACAGTTTACCAGAATGTTTTAAGAGGACTTCATGATTCCTTCTGCTGAGGATCTGTATGGAGATGCAGATTTCATCTTCCAGCAGGACCGGCCCCTGCCCATGCTGCCAGAAGCACCAAAGCCTGGTTTGATGCCCATGCCATCACAGTGCTTGACAGGCCAGCCAACGCACTGGACCTAAACCCCACATTGAGAATCTATGGTGTATTCTCAAGAGGACAATGAGGGCCACCAGACCCAACAACAAAGAAGAGCTGACAGCAAGCATCAAGGAAATCTGGGCTTCCATAACCCACAGTCAGTGCCACAGGCTGATTGCCCCAATGCCACGTCGCACCCAACCAAGTACAATATATAT
>BRDA01019494.1:33451-52130 GCA_036984385.1 Crenuchus spilurus | reverse complement strand
GTATGATTACTACAGTAAGTATAATGCTATGTTTTTATACTGAAAGTGTAACACTACAGGTGTTTTACTACAGTACATTTAAAAGGCCTACTACAGATATTCTAGAACAGTGAGTATAATACAGTACTATGTATGTTTTACTACAGTAAGTATAATACTGAAGGTTTTTTTCTACAGTGAGAACAACACTAGATGTGTTTTACTACAATGAGTATAACACTGTTTTACTATAATGAGTATAATACTACAGGTGTTTTACTATAGTGAATATAATACTAAAGGTGTTTTTCCACAGTGAGTACAACACTACATGCATTTTACTACAATGAATATAACACTATTTTACTATAATGTGTATGATACTGCCCTGTCATGGGCTTGGTTGAATAGTGTAATGCCCTGCCCAGTGAGGGAGTAAGAGACTAACCGCGACCCTGATAAAGATTATCACTACAGATGTTTTACTATAGTGAATGTAATACGATAGTGGTTGTCAGAACCATTAGTATACTATATAGACTCCAAGATGACTGACTTAAACTTCACTAACTGTCTAATAAAACAACCTCATAATAAAGTAGGAAATAAGAGTCTGGAAACGCATTTGTTTGGGAATAAGAGGTTATTCTTCCTTGGCAGGTGAGAAGTCAAGAGGTTCCATTGCTCCAACAACTAATCTGAATTCATTCACAAACGTACTAAGCTTATAAAGTCATTTTTACATTACCATATTATTTTTTATGCAAATATCTCACATAGATTCCATTGTTTTCAAATTATGCCATATGCCCTCCCCACCACAAATATCCAAATTATAAACTGTCAGGGTTTTTTATATGTTCTTCAACTCAGAATGACTCTCTGAAATTTACCCAAGTTTCCACTGTAGGCTGGTACAGCTTTGTTCCTTATCACTACACACATAGAGTAGATTTGAATATCCTCCTTGATTGTCCTGTGAATGGTCAGTCTGTCCTGACTATCTTTGTTTTTTTTCTGCAAGGAATGTGAGACATCATCCAGTGGTATCTACCAGACTGCCTGAAAATAGCTACTCTTTTCTACACTGTTTATCTAGGTTGCTGTAGTATTTTTTATTGTTTTCTTGTTAACACACACAAACCTATTCATGAATTGACTTTGTTACCATTCAACTCAATAAACTTGGCCTTGGTCAGCACCAGGTGCCTGATAAGGGCTGTGTGGCACCTAGCTCATGTCTTCTGACCCTCAAGGCTAATCACACAATTCACAACAGTTTATTCACGTCTCACCCTGGGGCCTACCAGACTCAATGTTTACAGGCTCTTATAAGTTATGTTTGTATATTAAGCACAGCAAATAATATGTTTATTCAAAATTAAATTCATCACTATGTATGCTTTACTACAGTGAGTATAATACTATACATTTTATTATGGGAAGTGTAACACTACACGTTTTACTATAGTAAGTATAATATTATAGCTGTTTTACTACAGCCAATATGATACAATATATGTTTTAATACAGTGAGTATAATACTGTGTGTTTTATTACTGAAAGTAACACTACAGGTGTTATACTACACTAACTATAATACTATGCATGTTTTACTAGATTGAATATAATACTACAGGTATTTTACTAGAATGAGTGTAATACAGGTGATTTACTACAGTGATTATAACACTACAGGTGTTTTACTACAATGAAAATAAAACTACAGGTGTTGACTACAATATGTTTAATATTACAGGCATTTTACTACAGTAAATAAAATACTATAGGTGTTTTATTACAATAAGCACAATGCTACAAGTGTTTTACTACAGTAACTATAATACTACAGATGTTTTACTAGAGTGAATGTAATACTACAGGTGTTTTACTACAGTGAATAAAATACTGCAGGTGTTTTAGTACAGTGGGTATAACACAACAGGTCTTGTACTACAGTAAGTGTAATATTACAACTGTTTTACTAGTGGGTATAATACTACAGGCATTTTACTACAGTAAATATAACACTACATGTGTTATACTACAGTGAGTATAGCACTACAGGTGTTGTACTACAATGAGTATAACACTACATGTGTTTTACTACAGTGAATATAACATTACAGGTGCTTTACTACAGTGAGTATAATACTACAGGTGTTTTAACCCATTACTTTTTGATATAATGGATCATAGATTCTTCAGCAACCGGATGTGACGCCTTTCTACCCCCTCCTTCTGTGTTTCCTATCTTCCGCTCTGCAGTTGCTCTGTTAGCAGAACAGGAGCTCTTCTGCGTCTGGAAATCTTCCACAAGGCAAAGTCGACGGAGCCGCCCGACACATCTTTGTAGGTAAAGTCCAGTTTGTGTGGTTAAGTCTAACGTGTGGTTTGACTCTCTCGGCCGCGGGGTATTATCGACTGCACTGAAACGGCCTTGTTTACATGCGAGTCCCCGGACTGAAGTGCGAGGCGGCGGCAGAGACATTCTGACTCTACCCAGGTCCAAACCTGATTTAATTTTCACCTAGTCTGTGTGCTCGTAAGACAGAAAATCTCAGAAACGAAAATATATTATCTCCCCTTTCTTTAAAGTGATATGGGTTGTTAAAACGTGGTGATCATCAATTTTACAGGGTTACGTTTCTTGTGTGAAGTGCTACGCTGCTGAAGTTGGCTTCTGTTCGAATTTTCCATTCCACCTTAAAATTCAGTTACACAAAATTCAGAATGTAACTGCGGCATAGTTTAAGGTGGAACAGAAAAGCCAAATAAGACGCTAACTTCATCTTCTTTGAAGTGCCGGAGACTTGCGCTTAGCATCGACTACTTTAGCCAGTCAGCTAGCCAAGTTAGCTCGCAGCGATTTGAGTAAAGCCGATATAAACAAACCAAGGCAGTGAGCTGATACGGTGAGTTTGCAGTGTGTCGTCTCTCCCCCGCCCTCCCCGGACTTAAAGTGTAATCTCTAACCGAGCTGTTTGGGCTCTTTATGTGTGTCACCGTGTGCCGCGGGCTATTAATAGCAGTGAGCGGAATGCACAGTGGACCGCGACAGGCACCGGCGTCCGCCACCGAACAAAATCCCCCAGAGCTTCACAGCTGATCTTATACGTTTCAAATCTCTGACCAGATATGCTGGCGTGGGTTCAGCTAGAATGAAGTGACGACAGTGGTGGTATGCATATAGGCAGGAAGACATGAGTGAGCTGGTTCAGCGTTGGTTTCTGGACGTTTATTCATTCCCTTTACAGAGCGGAAAACAAAATATTTTGACCTCCAAAAGAGTCAGCTACACAGCCCTGGAAGTGTGAACTAGGAGAGGCATCTGTGTTTGTAGATAAGACACAGGCTCCTTGACCAGCAGCTGTGGATTACTGATGTGTCATTGACCCCACAGCAAAAGAGATAAACACCTAGAGCTGGATTTACTACAAAAAAGCAAAGGCTTTCATTCAGTCTGGGAACAGTGGTGTTATGCAGATCATGAACACAGTGCATTTAACCTGTTGGAATTTAGGTGTTTGTTTCATTATTAAATGTGCTGTGAGTTATGTCTGAGTAAGGCAACATCCTGCTGTCTGAACTGTACTATTATGAACTATGATAATGAACACATGAACTTCTTACTGAATCATGAATTGGTGGGCTATGAGTTATATCTAAGTAAGGTATTAAATGAACCTACAACTGCTGAACCTTTCTAAGTCTGAAATGGTGTGCAGTGGGTTGTATTCATGTAGGGGGGGAAATTACCTACTACTGAACAATAACACAGTTTCTCTTTTTCTGTCCACTTCTCATTCCCTCTTTCTCTTCCTGTCTCTCTGCTAGTTTTTAATCTCACTGTTCATCCCTCTCTCTGGTTCCTCCATGAGTGACGGGGAGTGTGATTTCTTCTGTTTCTTCCGCTGCTGCTGAGTGCTGCAAAGCCTCCTGGGATACACGGTCCAGTCTGGGGCAGTCGGGTGCAGCACAGAGGCCGCTTATTGGTGGAGAGCGGCGGTCAGTGCTAGAGTGGATAGACCCTGAGGGCTATGTCTGTGGACATGAGTAGCCAAGCATCTGACAGTAATGAGGAAGATTTTGAGGAAGAGGAAGATGATGGAGCAGAGGAGGAAGATCCGGGTGACATTGCAGATTATTACGTCGGAGTGGAGAGTGACGTGGAGCAACAAGAAGCTGACGCCTTTGACCCAGAAGAATACCAGTTCACATGTTTGACCTATAGAGAGAGCCAGAGAGTGCTGACAGAGGAGGTCAACCATGTAGCTAGCGCCCTGAAGGTTTGTGTGTGACTGTCAGAGAGAGATTACTCTGAGAAACAACCGTGTGTATGTGCACATTTTAGTGTGACCTGGCTCATGAATGTGTTGTTGGTGTGACTGTGGGTTGGAATGTTACAGCTGTGCTAGTGTAAGCTCATGGTTAGGCCTGTTCTTAGACCTAAAAGAGCTTGAGCAGTGTTAAATCTGTCAGTGGCAGCATGCTGGGAAATGTGCCCTGTTAAGAAAAGCTAACAAATGTACTGGTGACACGTATTCTGGCCACATCAGAAAAAAATATTTTTATTATTAAATAAATTTTTTATACTGATATTGCCTAAAGATACAGAAAAAAGTGTTGGAATATGGCTGAAATTGTATTAGTTTAAATCACAGTTTAAGTGAAATTTAAAAATTCAAGAGTTGTACTTTTTTATAGTGGTCTACATTATTAAAATTTAAATAGGTTAACTTAACCTAACAGAGCTTGTGAACCTCCTGTAGATACGTTGGACCAATCCAGGCCTTTATTGAGTTTCAATTATAAACACTGACTGATTGTTTCCTTGACCTCAACCTTTATGGAGTACCTCATGTCAATCACATTAAGATTCAGTACTCAAGGTTATCAACAAAATGTAAAGTTATCCAGGTGCTATAATTTGAATAATATTTCTTTCTCTGTTTTTCTCTCATGCCTCTAGGTGTTGCCAGCTGTAGCCAAATTGGTCCTTGTACATTTTCACTGGCAAGTTTCACAAATACTGGACAGGTAAGACATGAACTCATTACATAAACATGTCACACAAAGAGAATAAGAACTAAAGTCTTTTTTTTTGCATTGTGTGCGCATGCAGGTATAAGTCCAACTCGTCTCAGTTGCTTTGTGAGGCCCAGGTTCAGCCCACAAGCACCTGCCGATCTCTCACTGTGAGTAATTATGTGTAATATATATCTACTACCAAATGTTTAATGATTTGCTGGAGTGTCAGCAGGAGAGAAGCTAAAACTCTTTAAAAATGAATAATTATATATGCTTCTGAATGCAGCCAGCATTTTTCTTTACACTGTGTGTACTGTAGGGCTACACAGTATATTGTTTGTTAAACAATATTATCACAGTAGTAACCTTTGCACTACTTATGCCACACAAGCTTGCAATATACCATCCAGTTGCCAGTGCTTTTTTTTAACCCCTGGGAGCCGCCAATTATGCTTGCATGACCAAATCACATGGCTGGTTTAGGATGTCACAGCATAAATACAAAGTCACAATGAGGATTGCCATCTTCTATTGAACACTTCTATCAAGTGTGTTGGCTAGAAATTATATGCTATTTTTTGTTTGATGATGACAGACCAAGTAAATACAGATATAATATAATTTAAAATTCATTTAAAACTCCTATTTTACATCTCTAAAAGTAGTAATTGGATTGTGGACACTGTCTGTAAGAAAGATGCACAATTTGGCACCTGCCAAGAATTCTGCCAAGTGAATACAAGTGTTACGCCTACTTTTTGTTGTAATTAGTTGTATTAGCACGTGTTAATATTTTCAATTCTTAAAATGCTTCATTGATTGTGTTTGGGTATTTTTATGTAAACAAATGATTTTTCAAATCTGATTTAGTTAGGTCCAGTATGATTTACGATATCTGAAAATGTAAAATAATGATTGGGTCATATAGGTAATGTTGTGCTGGTTAAAAATATACCAAACATTGGCAAAGTAACATTTTTTATTGTGGTATATGAAGGCAAATGTAACACATGTAATAACTGTAAATAGCTATGGGCAAAATAATGCAGTCCAATTACATTAGTCCAGCTACATCACAATAAGGGTTTGCCGCTGTGCTTTTAACATATAATAAAATCTATTATCAATATAATCACAGAGGAGTATTTCTGCCATCTTGGAGCCTTAATGTGTAATGAGTTTTGTGTAATACCATGCTGTCACTGTGGACTGGTTAACTTTTCCTTACCATGTATTTAACATGTAGGCTGTGACGTCATTGCAGTGCGGCGTGTGTCTGCAGTTTGTTCGGAGAGACGCGTTGCTCTCTCTACCGTGTCAGCACTCCTTCTGCAAATCCTGCTGGGAGCAGCACTGCACTGTGCTGGTCAAAGATGGCGTAGGAGTAGGTGAGTGCAAGCACACTCATACACACATGCTTGAGAAAATGAGTTGGTGCTAGAGAAGGTGTGAGCATGTGAGTGTGCTCCTTCTTGAATTTTTCACAGTTCATAAGGAGAATACTCTGTTTGAGTTTACTTAATCTGATTCTTATTGCTTCTTATTGTTGTGTGACTCACCTTTATTTCAGATTTTTTGTGGTAAACCATAAATCCACAAACAGGATCTTTCACAGTGGGTGATTGAGCACTGAAATGTTTATGCGTGTCTGTGTAGGGATCTCGTGTATGGCGCAGGACTGTTCTCTCAGGATGCCAGAGGATTTTGTTCTGCCCCTGCTGCCCAGCGAGGAACTGAAGGAGAAATACAGACGCTACCTCTTCAGGGACTATGTGGAGGTGTGTGTGTGTGTGTGTGTGTGTGTGTGTGTGTGTGTGTGTGTGTGTGTGTGTGTGTGTGTGTGTGTGTGTGTGTGTGTGTGTGTGTGTAAAATATATACAGTGAGGAAAATAAGTATTTGAACACCCTGCAAATCTGCAAGTTCTCCCACTTAGAAATCATGGAGGGGTCTGAATTTTCATCTTAGGTGCATGTCCACTGTGAGAGACAATCTAAAAGAAAATATCTGGAAATCATAATGTATGATTTTTTAATAATTGTGTGTTGCTGCTGCAAATAAGTATTTGAACACCTGTAGATCAGCAAAGATTCTGGCCCTCAAAGACCTGTTAGTCCACCTCCTATAAAGTCCACCTCCACTCCACTTATTATTCTAAATTAGAAGCACCTATTTGAGGTTGATAGCTGCATAAAGACACCTGCCCACCCCACACAAGTCTGGGGAGGTACTAAAGATTCACCCTCTTGAACGTCTAAACGTCCCACAAGTTTATGAATAAAAGGAGTGACATATATAAAATGTGTGTGTGTGTGTGTGTGTGTGTGTGTGTGTGTGTGTGTGTGTGTGTGTGTGTAAAATATATACAGTGAGGAAAATAAGTATTTGAACACCCTGCAAATCTGCAAGTTCTCCCACTTAGAAATCATGGAGGGGTCTGAATTTTCATCTTAGGTGCATGTCCACTGTGAGAGACAATCTAAAAGAAAATATCTGGAAATCATAATGTATGATTTTTTAATAATTGTGTGTTGCTGCTGCAAATAAGTATTTGAACACCTGTAGATCAGCAAAGATTCTGGCCCTCAAAGACCTGTTAGTCCACCTCCTATAAAGTCCACCTCCACTCCACTTATTATTCTAAATTAGAAGCACCTATTTGAGGTTGATAGCTGCATAAAGACACCTGCCCACCCCACACAATCAGTAAGACTCCCAACTACTAACATGGCTAAGACCAAACAGCTGTCCAAAGACAACAGAGACAAGATTGTAAACCTTCTCAAGGCTGAAAAGGGCTACGGGGCAATTGCCAATCAGCTTGGTGAAAAAAGATCAACTGTTGGAGCAATTATTAGAAAATGGAAGAAGCTAAACATGACTGTCAGTCTCCCTCTGACTGGGGCTCCATGCAAGATCTCACCTCGTGGTGCATCAATGATCCTAACAAAGGGAAGGAGGTTGTTCCCCAAAATCTTGCAATACATGGCCCCAGTCATCCTCTCCTTAATACAGTGCAGTTGTCCTGTCCCATGTGCAGAAAAACACCCCAAAACATGATGCTTCCACCCGCATTCTTCACAGTAGGGATGGTACTCATCATTCTTCGTCCTCCAAACACTGCGAGTGGAATTAAGACCAAAAAGTTCTATTTTGGTCTCATCTGACCACAGCACTTTCTCCCATGACTCCTCTGGATCATCCAAATGGTCATGGACAAACCTAAGACGTGTGTGCTGATTTAAGCAGGGGAACCTTCCTTGCCATGCATGACTTTAAACCATGATGTCTTGGTGTATTAGCCACAGTAACCTTGGAAGCTTTCTTCAGGTCATTGACCAGCTCCTCCCGTGTAGTTCTGGGCTGATTCCTCACCTCAGTTAGAGCATTGAAGATGGGTCGTGGCTGGGTCTTCCAACATGACAATGACCCAAAGCACACAGCCAGGATAACCAAGGAGTGGCTCCGTAAGAAGCATATCAAGGTTCTGGAGTGGCCTAGCCAGTCTCCAGACCTAAACCCAGACCTATAGAAAATCTTTGGAGGGAGCTCAAACTCTGTGTTTCTCAGCGACAGCCCAGAAACTTGGCTGATCTGTAGAAGATCTGTGTGGAGGAATGGGCCACAATTCCTGCTGCAGTGTGTGTAAACCTGGTGAAAAACTGCAGGAAAGGTTTGACCTCTGTAAAGGCTACTGTACCAAATATTAACATTGATTTTCACAGGTGTTCAAATACTTATTTGCAGCAGTAACACACAATTAAAAATCATACATTGTGATTTTCGGATTTTTTCTTTTAGATTATGTCTCTCACATTGGACATGCACCAAAGATGAACATTTCAGACCCCTCCATGATTTCTAAGTGGGAGAACTTGCAAAATCACAGGGTGTTCAAATACTTATTTTCCTCACTGTGTATATATATGTATGTATATATATATATATCACCTGCATTTGTTTGCACATACATATGTGCCCAGATGTTATACATATACAGACCATGTCCAAATGAATGAATTCAGCTACCTGTAAGTTGCACCCATTCTGGCACAGATGTGCAAAGGCGTACACATGCAGCTTGTCCTAGTCAATTTCGAGTAGTATTGCCTTTAGGTAAAAAAAAATACATACATACATATATTTAAATATACATAAATATAAAACTGATTTTAGGAGGGTGCAGACCACACAGGCCACCAATGCATGCGAAGTCAAGCCAACTACTCTTTTCAAACTGCTGCCAATACATTGCTTCTGGCCAGCCAGCACACTTGTTCTGATGGATCGCTTGAGCCAGCTGAGATTACTTAGTAGTAGGCCTGGGCGATAAACCGAAAATTTACCGCTACCGAAATTTATGACAATAACCGACGTCATTTTGCCTATGTTGGTATTTTCTGTGTCTTAAAAAATGAAAAGAAAAGTAGTTTTGTCTTTTTTGTGGGCTACGTTCATGTTCCTTTAAGTCGCTGCTCTCTGTGCTGTCACGTGACTACAGGCTGCCCTACCAGTGCGGGCCCTACGGAGAATGGTCTGACTACAGAGCCGCAGAGCCACGGATTTACGCCAGCAGTTTTGCACCAGTGGCAGCGCATACGCAGTAAACACATGTAAACTGCGAATGTTAAAGGAGGTTTGCGACGGTTATGTGTGTTCCAATGCATATTTCCATACAAGAAGAAAGATCGTTGCCTATATATGAGCGATCTAACACATGCTGCAACAAATATCATTTCCCTCTTTTGACACAACAGTACAACATAGGTTGTACAATAAGTCGCACAATATATAACATATAATAGTTATCTACAGTGCTGAACATGTCACAGCTGTATATAATTATATAAATATCAGACTAATTATATAAATATCAGACTTCAAACTGCATGTGTGATTAAGCCTCAAATTACAACTTTTAAAACAGTATATTTAACAAGGTTTATAAACCTTGTTGTCATTTGAGGCTTAATCATATTTATATAATTATATACATCGTTAGATATTGTACAATTTATGTTGTACTGTTGTGTCAAAAGCCGGTTATTGTCATTACTAAGCCTTTCAGAGACCTACAATTATTTTTATGGCCCCACACTTTATAGAATTTATTTTCTCATGTTTCAGGATACACTATTCACCGATGTGGCATAGGGTGCAGGGCACAACTCCATTACCACTGCATATACTGTCAGTCAATGGTGTTGCGTAAAGAAGACCTTGAAAACCATTTGATTGTGTGTAAGACTAAACAATCAACCACAGCACCTCTGTCAAAGTCATGTTCTACAAGTCCCAAGCTATGCCCACCTAGTGCTGAGCCATGCACACCCAGTACCAAGCCATGCCCACCCAGTGTAAAGCTGCATGCACCCAGTGCAGATCTGCGCCCACCCAGTGTAAAGCCCAGTACCACGTAGTTCTCACCCAGTGCAGAGCTGTGTCCACCCAGTGCCAAGCCATGTCCACTCAGGGCAGAAGAAGACCTGGGAATTTATGCACTCAAAAGAAGAGTTAGCGTGAGATCTGTTGTCCGGGAAAAATGTCCTATATGCAAAGTTCTTATGAACAGATGCAACATCAGAAAGCATATTGACCGTAAACATACAAACCAGGAGCTTTTTGATGTAAATTCTAAATACCACCTCAGGAGTGAGCGTATTGATGAGGTTAATGGTGTCTTTTCTGTCCAAGACATTTTCTTCATTCATTTATGTTTTAAAGTGGTTATGAAAAGGGAATTGTACCATCAATATAACTGGCTGTGAAGTATTTGTTGGCCTAACATATATTCTTTATTTTGGGGATGTGTGTGTATTAGTATTATCGTCCATTTATCGTCATCGAGGTGAACTGCTCAATATATCGCAATATTGATTTTAGGCCATATCGTCCCAGCCCTACTTAGTAGTACTGGGGAGAAACTTCCATTTTACCCTTCCAGCATGGCTAATTTTTGCTCTCTCTGTCCCCAGCTGCCAATGGCAAGCGGCAAGATCTGGGATTCAAATACGTGATCCTCAGATCATAGTGGCAGCAGCTTAGTCTGCAGAGCCACTTGGGGCCTGAGATGTATTGCCAATAGAATAGGACTTTCTGGAACAGATAAACGTGAGCCTATTGGCATGATGCATAATGCCAGTTGTGGGTTAGAGGTGTAAATGTCCCCCAGCATTGAGCTGTGGAACTGGTGATCTCTGATCTTATGGTGCTCTATTCAGTACTTTTGGGATGAGGTGGTGTGGTGATCACCCAACATCTTGAGCTCACCAGGAGTGTTATTGTTGAATGCATCAAATCCTCATGGCAGTAGTCCAAAATCTAGTAGAAGGTTTTCACAGGACAGTAGAGACCGTTACTCTAACATAAGCCAGATACACTTTTTTTTATTATGCTTTCAGAAAAAACAGTGAATGAGCTGGTGTCCTAATACTTTTGTGCATGTAGTGCATATGTGTAATCAGACATTACAAAATCTACAAAAATATGAACAGTAATGCTTGTGCATATTGTGATATACTTAATATGCCCATCAATACTTTCATGTATTGTGATTTCCTTAACATGCATTAATACTGTTACATACCAATACAATGCTAATTGATGCTCTGTCTTCCTTTCTCTTTTTTATGTAGAGTCACTTCCAGTTGCAGTTGTGTCCTGGTGCGGACTGTCCCATAGTCATAAAGGTGCAGGAGCCACGAGCTCGAAGAGTTCAGTGCAGTCGCTGCGGTGAAGTTTTCTGGTACATACTTATCCTTACTCATACATACACAGTCATTTTTAAACACATTACGCCAATCAATACAAAATACTCTTCATTTTACATTATTTTACATTATTTTATATTGCATATTTTGTGTACTATAAATTAATCTGTATATCGGTGTTAAGATGTTCTGTATCTGTGTCTCTCTCTCTAGTTTTAAGTGCAGACAGATGTACCACGCCCCCACAGACTGCGCTACCATCCGCAAGTGGCTCACTAAATGTGCAGACGACTCTGAGACGGCCAACTACATCAGTGCACACACTAAAGATGTGAGTGCATGCTTTAACACATACACTGTATCAACTGTGCAAAAATTAAAATGGTTGGTTTCAATTAATCCGGAAACAGTAACCAACAGATATTAGTATAGCAATCTTATACTACATCTTAATGCAATATTGGCAACTTTCATCAACAATGTGTAGATGTTACTACCAGAAACTAGCATTAATTTCAGTTACTAATGTATAGTAACTGAAATCGGTGCTAGTTTCTGGTAGTAACATTCTCTTCATCCACCTAGTTTATAAGCATTTGTTGCCAACAATTCATTTTCATCTTCAGTGTCGGTAATGCTGATTAGTTGTTGCAGTCTTTTATGGTGGCATGCATGTGCATACACACATTTTACATTTGCTGGCTTTATTAATCCTATAAAATCATAGAACAGATGTGACATCTAGAACAAATGAGATGTTGGTATTTATTTGCTTTGATGATTTTTGTCTTCCCTTATTTTCTTGTAGTGTCCAAAGTGCAATATCTGCATTGAAAAGAATGGAGGCTGCAACCACATGGTGAGTAGTATGTACGTTGTACCCATTCAGTTATAGCACAGTTACTAGTGCATTTGAGTGCCACTGCACATCAGGATGCCCCTATATCCAGATAAACATCAGAGAGACTTATTCTGGGAATTTTATGTTGCTATTGTCCACTTACTGAAGGGCTTGAAAATTAAACTAACGTTATTAAATCAAGTATTTTGGGATTTTTGTTCATTTGCTTTTTGGTAGCCCTGTTTCAAATAAATGATTTATTTATTTATTTATTTTATTTTATTTTAGAACTAATTTGGAAAAAAAAACTAGTTCTGAGTTTTAATTTAAGCTGGCATTAGCACACCTCCAAAAATTAGAGTATTGTGAAATGTTCATTTGTGTTCATAATTAAAAAGGTAAACTTATTTTACATTAATTACACAGAAGAAACATATTTCAAGACTTTTGGTTTTAATGTTGATACTGTTTAAATAGTAATATATATTGAGTAATATTGAATAGTACATAAACTCACAATGACACATACTCTAATAATTTGACAGTGAGATCATGAAGATCAGGTTTCTGATTTTTGTGACCTATAAGCCATACTGATCAACATTTTTTTTTAAAAGGGCTTGAAACATCACATTACGTGTAATAAATGTAAACTGTTTACCTTTTGGAATTAAACTATTAACACAAATGAACTTTCTCACAATATTTTAATGTTTAGAGATGCGCTAGCATTTCTAAAATGTAAATTCACAGTGTGTTTTGTGAAGTTGTTTAACTTATGTTTCCTCTCGCTCTGTACAGCAATGCTCCAAATGTAAACACGGTAAGTGAGCCTTTTTATTTTACATGTAAGATTACAATATCAAATTAAACCAACCCTGTTATACTCTATCGTTTGGTGCTTTGGCTGAATCTTGTGTGTGTGCACACGTGTATAGATTTCTGCTGGATGTGTTTGGGAGATTGGAAGACTCATGGCAGTGAGTACTATGAGTGCAGTCGCTACAAAGAGAATCCTGACATTGTCAACCAGAGTCAACAGGCACAGGCAAGAGAGGCCCTGAAAAAATACCTCTTCTACTTTGAGAGGGTGAGACACATGTACACACAGTCACAGAGTTCATAGAGGACCTCAACATGCCTTTTGTGCTTTAAGACCGTGACAAATCCATAGGTGTGAATGTTTCTTGAACTGTCAAATAAGCATTCTGTTGCTTCTACACTCATAAAACACTCTTTCACACTATCGCCTTTTTAGCACAGACAGACATGTTCTCTTTTTTGCACATATCTTTGTAGTTGGTACACAACCTTGCATCTGATGTGCTGGGATTTTTTGGTAATTGTCATTTACATCATTATATTTAATGATGAACGAACAATTACAAACAGAACAGGAGCTTGGTCTACATTGCCAGCAGTAAGTCAGACTGGTTTCTAGTTGAGGTTGGACTTGGTCAGGGCTGCCCTTTGTCATAGATTCTGTTCATAATTTTTATGGACAGAATTTCTCGGTGAAGTCAAGTGGCGGAAGGTGTCAAGTTCTGTGGTCTCAGGATCTGCTTTTTGCAGATGATGTGGTCCTGCTGACTTCATCAAATCAGGACCTCCAGTGGGAAGCGGCTGGAATGAGAATATGGTCCTTCAAATCTGAGACCATGGTACTCTGCTGGTAAAAGGTTGAGTGCTCTCTCCTGGTTGGGAAGGTGTCCTTGCTTCAAGTGGAGGAGTTTTAAGTATCTCGGGATCTTGTTCACGAGTGAGGGTATTGGTGATGAGAGTGATGTGGACTCTGTACTGGTCTGTATTGGTGAGGAGAGAGATGAGTCAGCAAAGCTGTCAGTGTACCGGTCAGCCTACATTCCATCCCTCACCTATGGTCATGAGTTTTGGGTAGCAACCGAAAAAATGAGATTGCGGATGCAAGTGGCTGAAATTAACTTTCTCCGTTGGGTGTCCAGGCTGATATTGAGAGGAGCCAGTTGAGGTGGTTCGAGCACTTAGTTAGGATGTCTCCTGAACTCCTTCCTGGCGAGACGTTGAGGTCACGTCCAACTGGGAAAAGATGCTAGGGTAGACCCAGAACACGCTGGACAAATTATATTTCTCAGCTGGCCTGGGAGCACCTTTGAATCCTCTTATACAGTGGTGCTTGAGTTTGTGAACCCTTTAGTATTTTATATTAAAAATATTGGATAATTTTCCTCAATAAATAAATGACCAAGTATAATATTTTTGTCTCATTTGTTTAACTGGGTTCTCATTATCTACTTTTAGGACTTTTTTTTTTTTTTTTAGGAAAATCTGATGTTTATGCAGAAATATAGAAAAATCTAAAGGTTTCACAAACTTTCAAGCACCACTATATGAGCTAGAAGATGTGGCTGGGGAGGGGGATGATCCCCCATCACCTGGATAAGCAGAAGATGGTGGATGGATGGACGGACGGACGGATGAACGAACCAAACGAAATAGTCTGAAATTAATAGGGGAAAATCCTTTCAACCAGAACTTCTAGTAATTAAAAGACTGACACTTCCTTCTTCACAAAAGGGATTTTTGTCTTGTCTTGTTTGAAAATGACACTTTTTTCCCCCAAATATGTACTTCACAGAAGTGTTACTGTTAATGTGGCTTGATTGGTCTTTGGAAATAAGGTTGCTGAGTTCACTGAATATTGTGTTTATGTGGTTGTGTTCAGTGGGAGAACCACAATAAGAGTTTGCAGCTGGAAGCTCAGACATACCAGCGTATCCAGGAGAAGATTCAGGAGAGAGTGATGAATAACCTGGGCACCTGGATTGATTGGCAGTACATGCAGAATGCTGCCAAACTCCTGGCCAAGGTACACACACTACTCAAAAGTTTCAAATTGTGGTGTAATAAAATTGTTACTCAATATTAACTCGTACAGTTTAGGTCTAAATGTTATTGACCTCCAAAATGTAAACTGAGGGTTCAGTATTTGGGTGTATTATAATAATTATTAGAATTCTAGTAGAATATCAGAATTAATTGTTTTTGTTACTGAAAAGTTTTGTTTATTCCTTTTGAGTGGTAGTATATTATATATGTATACTCATACACATACCCCTGTATCAGAGGGAAACGATGCTAATTTATACTCCGGTGTAGAGTCATGTAAATGCTTCTGCATCACAACACAGAGAATGGAGTCATGAGTTCACTTTGGAAAACGGAAGTTTACAGAGGACATAGCATGCACTCCTCCATAATCTCAACTACACATTGTACGACTGTGGAGCTTGCTGTCATTCTGTGGTTGCCTTAACAACAAAACGACTCCTCCATGTAGTGCTGGGCGATAAAACACTATCGATTTTTATTTTTTTTTTCATGATAATTTTTCTTTCGACAACGATGATAAGCTGGGACAATAGAATTCGATAAGCATCAACGTTCATTTCCATTTCACATCTAAGCAGATTGACAGTGAGTTCAGAAGTCTAATACTGCTGCTTGTTAGCTCCTCCTCCTCACCAGCGACGCCAAAATGCACAAGGTCGCTGTGTGCTCGTCTGTGTGTGTGTGTGTGTGTGTGTGTGTGTGTGTGTGTGTGTGTCAGCCTGAAGCTAGCATTAGCCTGTTAGCTTGGCTCTCTAGCCTGTTGTTATTTTGGAGTGGCTGCGGCAGACAGCAATCATTGTAAGTTTCAACAATAAAGCGACGATTGTAAATATCTTTTAAACGCATCCAGCCTGACGTTACAATGTTATGTTCTGGCAATAAACATTTTAATATTTAAAAAAGTAACATTTAATGTATTTAGTCTGATATTTTTAGAAAGATGTCCTTTAAAACTATGACGGTGTTAGAAAATTTAATATCTTTGATATCATGATAAAACTTTTGTCCATATCGCCCAGCTCTACCTCCATGTATGTGTTTGCTATATTTGAAGTATGTTGGCAGGCAAATCTGCATCACAGATATGATGCAGAATAATTTTGTTTAATGGCTGAATATTCCGACTTTGTAATGCGCCTGAAAACGTGTAACTTGTAACGCATTGACTGAAAATTTAAAAAAAAAAATCACAATTTGTACATTGTTGCTCCTCTTCAGGCTTTTATGAAAACCTGAACTCTTTGGAATTTACTTATGAAAAACAGTGGGCCTCATTCATCAATATCCTCCAAAGTTTTTTCTAAAATTACTTTTTTTATATAATTTAAATGTTGTAATATTATACAAATGTAGAATTGAAGAAAACACATTAACCGGTTATTTTGCACAGACATGTTAGCACCCATATATAGAGTGCTTTGAGTGTACATATTGTTTTTACCTACAAACAAATAAATATGAAAACATGTCAGAATTGCATAACTGAAAGTTCTTCTTAAGAATGATTAGTGAATGAGGCCCAGTATTATTACTTGGTTTACAGCTTTCTATAGTAGATGAAAGATCAGCTTTGAAAGATGGGCAAGTTTTATTTCCATTGTAAATATTCAGTTGGACTGAAGCGTGTTTTCTGTTCATGGAAAGTGTCCTCACACTTGTACATTGACTGTCAATGCAGATTCTTGATTTACCACTTAATGGAACTTTCATTAAATTATTCATGCCTTATTATCCTCTTTAGCCCACTCTAATTTTGTTTTCTTTAGTTTGTGTTCATCTTTTTTTTTGTTTGACGTTTCTAATGTAAATGATATTGATTGAAATAATGTACTTTTTGTGCGAGTTATATTTAATGAAGCCTGGATGTTCAGCTATTAAACAAAAATATTATGTGTCTGTGATTTGCTTATTTGCTGCAAAGTACAGTAGCTGGATGAGCATCCTCCAACTATGGTAATTTCATGTTTTTAGCAGGAGTAGTGTTTGCAGAGAAGCATACACAGGAGTATAAATTAACCTTCATGATTCATGATTATGTCCCACAGCTGTTACTATGAGCACACACAGATAAATGCAGATTAAATCAACCTGTTTCTGCACTTGACTTTTTAGTGTCGCTACACACTGCAGTATACGTACCCCTACGCCTACTACATGGAGTCTGGACCTCGCAAAAAACTGGTGAGTGTGAGGTTATCAACTGCTCCGTCAGTTTTATGTTGCTGTTATTGTCATTTTAAAGTTTGTTCTGTTTCTAAATGTGATTCGCTGTGTCACATTTAAAGCACTTGTATATGCACACTTGACACCAAAACTGAATTCAGTACTGATGTAGTTATTAAAAGCATTGTGTTTGGTTTAGTCTTTGAGTGTTGTATTGCTTCACAGCCATAGCTTACAAAGAAATTACTTGTTTGTTGTTTATGCACAGTTTGAGTACCAGCAAGCCCAGTTAGAAGCAGAGATCGAGAACCTGTCATGGAAGGTGGAGAGAGCAGACAGCTACGAGAGAGGAGAGGGAGAACTCAATGCTACCGACAGAGGGGTGAGAGGCACATAATTTTACTAGTCCTTCATTCGAGGTCACAGAGTGCCGCCCAAAGGATCCTGTTGGCTGGATAGTTTTGGTTGGTGCAGTTTTCACTGCAGCAGCGACACTAAGGTGTTTAAAAACATCAGCAGCTCTGCTGTGACTAATTCACTTGTGCTGTGTCTTAGTACTATGCATATCTCACTCTCTGTTGTGCATATTCCGACATAAAACTGTTAAATATGCCAAGTGCGGAGTATGTATTCTGAGTAATCAGTTGACAATACAAGTTCTCGCCCACAGCATTTGTTTGTGCAGTGAAGTATCACAAATGAAGCTCCTTTTGCTTCATGTTCTGTTCTCTGCTCATCTGTCCATGTATGGCACCTCTTTTCATCCATCTGTCTGCACATTAAATTAACTCAGCTTTCTGTGTCTCAGGATTTGGAGAATCAGATGCACATCGCAGAGCAGAGGAGGCGCACACTGCTGAAGGACTTCCACGACACCTGAACATCCATCCAATCCACCAGCAGCAGATTCTATTCTCTCATCCTTTCATCCATCCCTCTCTCCAAAGATCCCCTCACCTATACTCTTTTTGTTTCTCCTCAGTGCTGTTTCATCTCTCTGTTACATACCTACTGCCACTTGCTATTATGTATGCTCTCCTGTGTTCATCCCTCTTTTTTTTTTTTTTTTTTTTTTTTTTTTTTTTTTTT
>BRDA01019494.1:0-33441 GCA_036984385.1 Crenuchus spilurus | reverse complement strand
CCCCTTCTCTTTTATTACTGGCTTTCTATTCCTCCCTCTCAGCTGCAGGGGTTCAGAACAGCACGATTGTATTCCTGGCACACACCCCATTCTTACACCCCCATATCAGCTGAAAACACACACACACACACACACACACACACACACACACACACACACTTAAAACACTCCTCTAAAACAGTCTAACCTCCTGTCCCCTTCCTCCAGTAATCAGTCTTTTTTTCTCTCTCTCTCTTTTTTTCTTTTCTTTATTTTCCCCTCGCATTGAATTTATTTTTTTTCTGGAAAAATGGCTGTTGATAGTTAGATGATTAAAAAAACAGAAAAAAAACAAATGCTGTAATTTTCAACGGTTGTACATTAATACAGAAATAGAGTTACTGAGAGAAGGTTTTTAAACCAGACACCGAGTCCTGTGTGGTTGCTTTCCATATGTGATGACTTCTTGCTGATTAATGAAAGTTATTTGAATGGTTTTAGGAACTTTTTCCATTTTGACAGGGTATTTGTCATGCTGTCCACGAAGATGTATTGCTTCAGAAAACTTAAAGAGCACCACAGAAAAGCTGCTATACGTTTGTTGATGGGCAGAAGTGCAGACCTCTTCATTTAACTGTGGACTTGGGAAGGCTTACGTATTCAACAGTAAACAGAAATGATCGTGCAGATGTTTGAGGTGTGTGAATACTAAACACAATTCAGTCTCATGCTTCTAGCAGTACAGGAGGACTTGATTCATCTGTGAGCTTTTAGAAGACATAATTGAATATATTCCACACTTGATTGAATTTCATTTGAAATTAAGCAGGCAAAGAGTGTGTGCTTATACCTAATAACAAGTATGGCGGGCTTGATTTTAGACATGTAACAGGTCTTTGTAGGTCAGTTCACACAGGCCAAATATAGTCAGTACTGTGTGACGGAGATAAAATTAAACCAGCAATGATCCCCCCCCTGACCCCACCCCAGAATGGGCACATGCATGCTGAAGATAGGGGAGAGCTACACTCCACCCCAATGTTTCTTAATCCTGGTTCTGGAGTACCACTGCTCTGCATGTTACAGCACTGTCCCTGCTCTTAACACCTGCCCACTTCATCTCAGGAAGGGCATGTAAATTTGCCCATTTGTTGGATCGAGTGTGTTTGTAGCAGAGGTGAGGGTATGTTTGAACCAGGCTTTGGGTACTCCAGTCCTGGAGGGCATGATTCCTGCAGTTTGGTGATTTTTCCTGTGCCAATTGATTTAGCTCATAAATGAATTGCCAGGTTTAGATGTGGCTGAAGCAAAGAAATTATGAAACTGAACTGGACTCTGGCTCTCAGTTCCCCACCCATGCTATATAATGTGCAGGGCAGTTCTACTTCAAAGCCAAGGCTGAGAACCTCTGCTCCACCACTGGATCAGACAGGAGAACATGTTCAATCCATGCCAGAAATACCTGTTGTTTGAGCAGGACAGAATCACTGCGATATTTTGAGTCTTGAAGCATATTTTCAATTTAATTGGTTATTCTCATAAAATATGCAGAATAGAGTTTCAAGGTTGACTATCTTGGTTTTGAGTGAGAGATGAGACTTAATTGGAGCAAAGATTTTGCAATTGTTGCAATTAAATTATCTATTATATTCTTGTTCTATATGATTATTTTTCTATGAGATTTTTTTGCAGCGTATCTCGTCCAACATTTTTGAGATATCAATACCCTTCCAATTGTCTAATTGTGCAATGCAGGCCTGTATGCTGCTTTTTGATTGGATGCACAATTTTTGCTAGGAATGATAGGGGTGCAAAAGTTTTGGCAACCTTTTAATTGTAAAAATTATACAAATACACTTCATACTCAGCCAACCACATGCGGTACCACAACAACCATTTGGCTACACCTGAGCAACCACTTGGGATACCCTTGCTACTACTTAGCAACATCATGACAACCACTTGAAATAATATAGCAATCACTTTGCCAAACTGTGACATTGACTTAGCACCAGCTACAGGGTTCATATGGGTGTATGAAATTTTTGAAAATACTCGAATTTTAATGTATTTTACAGATTTGAAAAGTGCTTGAAAATGTATGAAATTGTAACTGATTTCTTTCACACAAATACTGTATCTCAATGAATAGTTTGCTTTTTATGTGGATCATCAAGCAAAGTACTTGCAGACGTGTTACATTTTTGAAACAAAACATGTTTTTCTTCTATTATAGTTCTGGTTTTTAATAGCATAACATATCTTTTAATGTGATAAAAAGTGATGTAATCATTCTGAGTATGTACGCATTTGTATAAATGTGTATTTTACCACAGTTGTAAGGTGCTGGAAATTTTTTAAGTGCTTAAAAAGTGATTTGGAAAAGGTATGAACCCTGCAGCTATCAACAACTTTATAGTAACCATCTGGGCTACCATATCAACCACTTAGCAACTCCTTAGAAACCACCAGGAATACAATAGCAACACCATAGAAAACACCGGGAATAACATACCACCACGCAACAGCCTAGCAACCACCTGGAATTCAATAGCATCACCATAGAAAACACCAGGAATAACATACCACCAAGCACCAGCATAGCAACCTGGGATACCATATAAAACCAGCTGCACGTTAAGTACTTCAAGTAAGTGGGAACCACTTCAGTTGTGTAGCCATGCTTCAAGTAAGTGGGAACCACTTCAGCTGTGTAGTCATGCCGTTTGAGTACTTTTTTTTCCTGCAAATTTTTTTTCTTAAAAACCTCAACACAAATTTTATTGTCCAGCTTGTGCACATGCATGAAGAACCAGAGAAAAGGTCATATTCTGGACAATTATGTTTATTCTAAATTGACTACTATTTGCATGTTAATATATTAAGCTTGATAATGCTACTCAATACCAAGCTAAATAGTATTTTTTTAAACTAGCACTAGCTCCCCTTAGTAGTGCACTGTATGTGGTACTGGACGGAGCCTGAATGGGCATGCTGTGGGCGGTGCTTAGTTCGGATGTGACGCAGGCGGAGTTTATATAAAGGTGCTGTGCGCAAGGTCGCGCTTCAGATAGACACGTGTTATTGTACTGCGCACCGGGGACCTGGTACTGTCTCTCATATTCGTGCTCAGATGAAAGTAGAGAGCTCCTTTCGGGATAAGCGCGATAAAAAACAAGAGAAATCCTCTCCAGAAAGGTGAATTGTGGAGTTTGTCTTCGGACGCGGCGGGCTGTGTGAAGCACTGAGCCGGACTCTCTCACTTTTAATCGTCCTCCACGTTTCACCTCCACTCAGAAGTTGAAACTTGGTCGCTCTTTGTGCACCATGGCGGACTACCTTATCAGCGGACAGACGGGTTATGTTCCTGAAGATGGGCTCTCGGGACAGCAGCTCTTCAGCTGCGGGGACGGCCTGACATACAAGTACGTTATAGACAGCTAACAGGGCTAGCTGTTCTAGCCAATTTCACTTATTTTAGTTTTATAAGACTACACACTGACATACATTCAGGTTAATGTGTTCTCAGAACTTTTTCTGATAATTTTCATTGCTTTAAATATATTGACATGTCTGTAGAAGCCCATTTCTGCCACTTAAATGTATTTAAAAATTGCACTCCCTAATTAACGTTTTGTTGTAAAGTAAATTACTTTGCCAATATTTTGAAATGTATATTATTTTGGTATTTTGAGATTACTGTTTGTCAAAAAATGTGGTACGTTTTCAAATAATCAGATATCTCCAAATTACATAACAACTCACTTGATATTGGACAAATAAATACCCTATAAAAATAAAAATACCTATATAAACGATCTATAGTAATATTATAAGAAACCACTGGATTTCTACAGTGTTGTATAGTAATGTAATAGTAATGTTAATATATTTACCTCATGTAATACTCCTGTAGCTGCTGTCATGTAGTATCCAGTACTTTGTAATATTTTAAACAGTTATTGCATTATTATATTATTTAGATTAACCGAAGAAGTAGAAGGTTAAATGCTAATAGTGACAATTACAAATGACAACAATTGAGCTTTGGTTTTTCAGATAAATGTAACTCAGTCTTGCTTGTGCACTTGTTGACTTATTCTGTCGTCTTTTGTAATCAACCTGCTTGTTGAGCAGTAAAACCTTTAAAGATTGGGGTATTTTAGTATATTATATATCTGTGTTTTCCACTGGGAACACTGTGTGAATCTCACCTTCACATAGCCTTATTAAACTTAATCAGTAATTTACATAGTGATACTCTGGATGTCATCCCTTGTATGCTGTATGCTTTTACTTTGCAATGTCAGTGTGCTGCTCTCATTTCCAAAACATATATACATTGCTTGACACACTTGGCACTTAACTCTGTGAAGACGTCAGTGCCTGTAAACCAGTGTCAAGTTCCTTAATATCACTGCAGATCTTTTGTCACCTCTTAGCATAAGGGTTTCATGTTTGTTTACCTGCTAATAATGGCTACGGCAACTGTGTAGAACCTTCCACAGTGAAATAAGGTTTAATATTACCAGTCCCAGCAGTGGGCGGTTCACTTCAGAAAGAACTTTACTAGAGCAGCAGGCCCCAGCTCTTCAAGCACATGCTCACGCTTGCTCAACTTAAATGTCATATGTTTAAGGTGGGTAAGTTACTACAACCACTGATACATGATATAGGAACTTGTCAATCAGATTGAGCTCCACTCTAAGTTCACCTTATTTGAGCATGCACGTCTATATATGTACACTGTTTTTGTCAGGATATTGATGTTGTCAAATCATTTAGTGTACATTTAGCTGCTACAAAGTATATCCCCAGTTCTTATCTTTTCTCAGTGACTTCCTGATTCTCCCAGGCTATATTGACTTCACATCTGAACAGGTGGTGAGTACAAACACTGGAGAAATTCTCTATCAGTGCATAAAGGACTTGCAGTAAATTATTGATCTAAATTACAGTTTACCACAGAAATACATGTTCTACAATTTTGCTCAACATGCTGTTTTTTTGTGGGCTTCATATGTGTTTTTTAGCTTGATATCATGAATGAAACAAACATTGTGTCCTTTGGACAGGTGTGTAAAACAAATGTATGGTGTCACTATCTAGAGTCTTTTTCCACTTGCTGAATCTTGTATTATCCAAATGCAAATGAAGCCTTTATTGTCTCTCTTGGTAAAGTAATGTAATTGATCCTGTTTGTAGGACCTGACATCAGCACTAACCAAACATATCACCCTGAAGACGCCGCTGGTTTCATCACCCATGGATACAGTCTCGGAGTCGGGGATGGCCATTGCCATGGCTGTAAGTAAACGGGCACAAAGTTGGATTGTTTATTCTTCATACAATTTTGAGTTACCATGTTAACACATTATTATAATTAAGAGCCGTGTCATGAACCCATGACAGTTGTAGCTTCTGTTGTAAGGTGTTTATATTGTGTCCTGTAGCTGACTGGTGGTATTGGCTTCATTCACCACAACTGCACACCAGAATTCCAGGCCAATGAAGTGAGGAAGGTCAAGGTAAATTTCTCTTCTTTTTTTTCTTTTTATCTGTCTGTCAGGTAGACATTTGCTTGAATATTTAGATCTCCAAGTATATTTTAATGCTTGTCTGTGTGATTCGGTATTGTATGGTTGAATGCTGCATTTATCTTAGACAACAATTGAGAGAAGGAAATGTTGATCTGAAACGGTTCTAGTGGTGATTGTCATGAATATAAGAGAATCGGATCTTAGATCAGTCTTCCACTAGCTTATGTGCTTGTAGCAGTGCTGTTCTATCTGTTTTTAGCTCACAGTAAAGCCTGTTAGACCTTTATGATCTTGATATAGTTTGAGGTTTTGTTGATGTAACAAATGGGCTATTGAGGTGGCTATTGAGTTTGCTTGCAACATTGGCATCACACCACCAGTTTTAAACTAAATAAGCAAAATTTGAACTCCAAACATGTTTGCCTACATCTGTGGTGAGTGGAAACATACATCAATATGATGACATAAAGCCTCATGCAACTCATTTGAAACTTTGAATAACCAATTAAGAGACTCGTAACATCTCTCTGTATAATCTGTGTGCAGTGAAAATTTAAGCTTAATAACACATTGCAGCAAAATACTTTGTGCTTTTGCTTGTACTGGAATTGCTTTGCCAAGTTGCATTTAACTTTCATTGCTTCTTGGAGCCAGTCCTGTGAAAGCTTCACCAGTAAACTTCATTGTGAGAGTGAAATGGTACTATTTGAATATTATCTGGAATATTTGAATATTGTTTACAATTTGAAGTAGTAGTAGTAAAAATGCTTATCTCCAATTATCTGATTGTGTTTTTCTAACAGTACCTATATTTCTCTTCTTTCATTCGCAAATTTGTTGCTTTGATGATTTAGTGATTCCCTGTGGTATTCCCTTTAGGTGTGGGAGAGAAAAATTGATGCACCATAGTATCATGATACTTGAGGTAACAAATATTGAATCAAATTGGGGAGACTAGATTTTTTTATATTTTCTGAATAAAATATATTTAAATTAAACTGATGCACAATATTGTTATCCGAATAGTCTTTTCCTTCTTGTTACCCATTATTTAACTAGTCCTGCAGTTTTCAAGATATCATCACTGGTCCAACGTTGGAATGAATGATTGCTCTAATTGGAATGGTTCGCTTGTTGTACCTGGGATACCATAGCTGCCGCCTAGGAGCCACTGCACCTGCTCAACCATTCTGCTTTTTCTTCAGGAAATGCACTTTTATAGTTCATTCCAAGTTTGCTTGATGACTCTGAAAAGTCATTTTCCTCTGTGGAAACCCAGGCTTTTGTTATGGTGGCCTTGGTAGTGGTGGTTGGATAGTGCCGTAAAGCACATGAAGGGCAGTAATGCAACTGCTGCACTTGGAGCTGTAGATAGACTACATTCACTTGCCACACTATATATGGCTTTGCATAATGGAACCTGATATACTGTATGTATGACTTTAATATTGCTTTGTCTGCTTCTAAAGTAAAGATACTTTGAACTTGAGATGCATCATATTACAAGTTGCGATAGAATCTTTTCTAGCTCAAGTATTGTGATATTGTGTCATAGGCCTCTAGTGACTCCCTGTGGTATTTCCCTGCCTAATAGCTGCTACCCCTGCCTTCTTCCCCTCTGATCCACTGTTTCCCTTCTCCTGCATTCTCCCTTTCCTCCCACCCAATCTCCCAGCGGTACGAGCAGGGCTTTATTACAGACCCCGTGGTGATGAGTCCCAACGAGCATGTGCGAGACGTGTTTCAGGCCAAAGCACGACACGGATTCTGTGGCATTCCCATCACGGACAATGGGCAAATGGGCGGCCGCCTTGTTGGTATAATCTCATCCCGAGACATAGACTTCCTGAAGGAGGAGGAGCATAACCTTCCACTCAATGAGGTTTTAGCTCCTTTTTGCTTTTTAGAAAAAAAAGTCTTGTTTATTTTAATAAAATGTAAAATTAAGAATATTTTCTTTCTGCTATATTGTTACTGATCTGGAGGGGTTATTGACTCCAACAATGACAAGTAATCTGCCAAATTCCACTTACACTCACTCTAACTGAAAGCTGTTAAGCTGTTTTACTCAGATTTGGTCTCTCTGTTTCAGGTGATGACAAAAAGGGAAGATCTTGTTGTAGCTCCTGCTGGAGTGACACTCAAGGAGGCCAATGAGATCCTTCAGAGAAGTAAAAAAGGTAAATTATATTTCAAAAGTAATAATAAATGGGATCATTTTATTAGGATCAGTGATTAGGACCCCACAGAGCAGCTATTATTTGAGTGGTGGATCGTTCTTGGCACTGCACTGACACTTACATGGTGATGGTTATAGTGTGTTGTGCTGGATCAGACACAGCAGAACTGCTGGGGTTTTTAAAATACAGTGTTAAATACAGCAATCACTTAAACGTTTGGTGAAATCAAATCGTAAAAAAACAGTAGAACTCGGGGATATGTTTAATAGTGAAAGTAAGAGCATTTCAACATGCACAAAGCGAGGGGAAGTCAATGGATTGGGTATAAACAGCTGTGTAGCCTTAAGAAAATCACTTATCAGTGAGGCTAACCAGCAAAAACCTGCTTCAGTTTGCTAGGGAGCATAAAGATTGGAGTGAGTCCAGATTTACACTGTTCCAGAGTGATGAGTGTATCAGGGTAAGAAGAGAGGTGGCTGAAGTGATGCACCCATCATGACTAGTGCCAAGCCTGTGGTAACAGTTCTATGCTCTGAGCTTGCTGCAGTTGGTCAGGTTTAGATTCAGCAACATTGTGTCCAAAGAATGAGGTCAGCTGACTACCTGAATATACTGAACGACCAGGTTATGCCATCAAATGACTTTTTCTTCTGTGATGCCATGGGCATATTCCAATATCATAATACAAGGATTCATCAGGCTCAAATTGTGAAAATGTGATTCAGAGAGCATGAGACATCATTTTCACACATGGATTGGCCACCACAGAGTCCAGACCTGAACCCCACTGAGAATCTTTGGGATGTGCTGGAGAAGCTTTGCAGAGTGGTCAAAATCTCCCATTAATACAAGATCTTGGGGAAAAATTAATGCAACTCTGGACAGAAATAAATGTTGTGTCATTGCAGAAGCTTATGGAAACAATGCCACAGTGAATGTGTGCTGTAATCACAGCTGCTATAATAACTATGATAGCTATGAATAATAAGCCTAGGGCACAAGAGTTAAATTTTTACAACCCTCAAAAGTCATTCTTTCTTTGTGACATAACACATACACACACTAGATGTAATATTTCCCCAGGTAAGCTGCCTATAGTAAATGAGGAGGGCTGTTTGGTGGCCATCATCGCTCGCACAGACTTGAAGAAGAACAGAGATTTCCCTCTGGCATCAAAAGACTCGCGCAAGCAGCTGCTATGTGGTGCTGCCATAGGAACACACAGTGATGACCAATACAGACTTGACCTGCTGGTGCAGGCTGGTGTAGATGTGGTTGTACTGGTAAGTGTGACCATGCTTGTGCATGCTGTTGTGTATTTTTGTGCTCATTTTCTTTTTTTATTGACTTTTTTTCTTTTTTTCTAACAGGACTCTTCCCAGGGAAATTCTATCTTCCAGATTAACATGATCAAGTACATAAAGGAGAAATACCCCAATCTACAGGTTGTAGGAGGCAATGGTGGGTGTTACATTGCAACACATACAAATTTATCACCTTTTAGACATCATCAAAACAGAAACTAAAACTGTAATGACCCTTGATTTTGTAGACATGTTGAACCAAGTCATAAATTGCAATATCAGGATCAAACCACTAGAGGGCAGACATTAGCCAGACATGTTTCAGATTTTGGACAATGACCACAATAGTCAATATTGTCCTTTTAGTGATATTTGTTTATAATTAAAAAATGAATTACATACAAGTTCCGTAATTAATTACATTTATATTCAGTTTAGATATTTTTTCTTTCCACAAAACTGCTGTACCTTCATCAGATTAAGTGAAAACACAATGAAATGTATCTTCTTCTACTTACAGTTAACCAGCTTTTTTGTTGTCAGTGAGCTGCAGTTAAGCAGTGACTCAATAACTTTCTCATTGTGAACAATAACTGACTTCTATGCATTGCAAAAAAGACTTTTAAAAAAGACTGAAACATATTTTTAATTAAACTAAAAACATGGACTGGAGTAAGTAGCTGTCTAGAGTTGCACCAAGCATTGTAAGCATTAAAAGTTTTCACAATCACTTCTATACTGTATACACGTTCAGTACTTTGAATACTTTTTTTAAATTAGTTACACTATTTTTGCACCATATTTTAGTGCGTTATTGTATTTTGTTGCCAACTGAGGAGTATAAATGACATGTAAAAAAGAACAGACATGTTTAAGCTGTAAACTGTAGAAATGTGTCTTATTAAAATAAACATTTGGCAGTAAAAACAATGATGTGTTTTGTTTAGCTCATAGCCAGACTATTGATTTGGTATGGAGTATTGTGATACTATACTAGGTATTGGTACTGAAATCAAAATTCTGGTGTTATGACCCCCCTACTCCTTTTTGTCTCACAGTGGTGACAGCAGCTCAGGCAAAGAATCTGATCGATGCGGGTGCTGATGCTCTGAGAGTAGGCATGGGCAGTGGCTCCATCTGCATCACACAGGAAGGTGAGTCTACCAGTTATACTCCTCTCAGCTCTCATTTCAGCCAGTTAAAAAGTTTTGTTTATTTATTGTTATACAATATTTAGTTCTGACCAAGTAATTTGACTGGATGTGAGACATTCTGTGAGTGCTGACATGAGCTGCATTCCAAAAGCTAGGCTTGAGTCTAGATGGATTGCCTTTCTAGACCATTACCTTACAGAATACGGCTGAGAAATGCAGCCTACGCTCTCACAGTTTTGAAAGACGCCACTATGCGCAATCCTTTGTGGACGATTCTGGACTGGTAGAAGTTCAAGAGAAATGATGACGGATGACATCAATGCTGTATCAAACTGCAGTGAAATGGCAGAATTCAAGGTTGTTTTAAGCTGTGTTCAGTAATTTGGTGTTAACAGCAGCAGCAGTTCCTTCATTTGAGTTAATTCATCAAACTTCTGTTATGCATTTGTTTCTGGTGAACAGTAGTAGACCATTCCATTTTTCATGATGCCATACAGAAGCGTAGCCTTTGTAGGATCCTTCTTGGTAGACCTTTATATTCCCGCAGTACTCGTGGGTCCCTTCACAATATATTGCAGCGTGGGACTAAATTTAAATGCCATGGGCAGCTGTTGACCAATACAGTGAATGTGGAAGTGGAACAAAATGTACATGTAAAAAAAAATCCATAAAATTAAAACCGTACCTATACTGCAGCTTAGCTTTTGGAATGCAGCTGTATAATATACAAACACTGAATCTTTTAACTATTGAGGTATCTCTACACTTTGTACTATGTAAGGTATAAGAGCTGCTGAGGTGTACCATTATACCAAAATACTGTTACTTAACTGTTGCAAAGCAACACAATGTTCAGTCCCAGTTCAGTCCTGCATTGCCAACTATATAAATAAATAAATAAAAATAACCAATAATGGAATAATGTTATTGCTTATTAGAATGGTAGTATAAAAGCAATCTAATACTCAAGGTTGTGCAGCTATAACAAATATCTGTGACCTCAAGCCTACGACCAAATCATAACCATACTGATACTCAGTAGAAGTAGAAGACATTCAGCACAGTGTAATTCAGCTAAAGTAGTGCTGGCATATGAAATATTTATTACTAGGCCTGATCCTGGACCTGCTGAAGGATAAAGGCCCTGAATAAGCTTTACTGTAGACATCAATTCCTAAGGTATCTTTATTTATTCTTGTATGTCTCTCTTTCCTCCTTTTCTCTTTCACCCTGTGCTTCCATTCCCCTCATTCTTCTGTTTAATGTTTCCATTAATATTTGTGTTTCTTCATGTTCCATGTGTTTTCTCTTTTGTCCTGTGTTCTCTGTTAATGTGTTACTCCTCATCACTTCTTTGGCAATGTTTTCTCTCCTCACTCAATGGCACTCTCACCTATCTTTGCCTTTCATCTTCTCTTTCCTGCTTACTTTCTTTGTTTCTCTGTAGCTCCTCTTAGTATTCCTCCTGATTTAAAGCTCCACAGCCCCAAAAGCCCAAGCACTGTAACAGGATACTCCAGTAAGTTCCTCGCGAGACCCCCACACAGGAGTCCTGGTGGCGTAGTGTTGGGGCCCAACCGACTTAAACACCGTTACTGTACAGATTTTAAGAAGATAAATTGATACCTGATAATCTGGTCATATCTGCAGAAATCATTTTATGTGGTCAAGAACTATTATACATTTTAAAGAATGTGACATTTCTTAAAACACCCAACTCTAAAATGTTAGGGGCGGAGCTTCCTACAATTATCAATTTGTGTCTAATTGGTGTAATTAGTGTTCAGTTATAATGTCATTTTTCCAGTGTTTTAGCTCATTGTAAATGTTTTACTGGTTAATACTAAACAGTCTTATACTATAGTATTTTTATACTGGTTTCTGTAGTGATTGGCATAAGAGCATGAAACCATTAAAAGTCTAACATTAGAGCAGCGTGATGGTAACAGTATAAAAAGCCACTAAGAAGTAATGGTGTCTTATCTGTGGCATTTTCACTGATATGTCCATGAAACATTAAGTCGGATGAATTTATCAGACAAATGTATAAATATATATCGGTTGGGCCCTGATTTTGTACTACACCCCTCCTGCCTACCTTTCACAGCCTGCTGCACTGATTGGCTAATGGCTCTGCATCAGTAGTAGTAGTTGTTGCTGCTGATTGGGTTTTTGGGGTTTTGGATGCGTGTAACTGTCTAACCTGTCGGTCACAGTGTTTGACAACCCCTCTGACTCTTCCTACATTACCCACAAACCCTGTTGAAGTGCTCTTCTGAATTCTCTTCTTATTTAACACTTGATTCTGGAGAGTGTCATGGGAAGAGGAGGGTTGTCAAAAGAGAGAAAAATCATTTATTTGTATTCTGGGGGGCACTTTGTACACAAATATCTAACATAAAGCTCTAACATACAGCTGTCCCCATTCTAACTATTTTTGAATGAATTTCCATTTATCCTCCTATTTTTTGTTTTCTCTTTTCTTGGGAGCATCCCCCTATGCTTTGTGTTATTGCAGATGATAAGCACACTGACATGTTTACTGTAAACTCAGCTCATCACAGCCCAAAGTGGTCTAAACAGAGTGAACTGATCACTGTTTTTTTTTTCCATTAATCTGGACTAAAGACACCGCTTCTGAGTGTATGCTGGGAAAGAGGCCATGATGAAGGGATTTTTCCTATGAGCATGTGTGTGTGTGAGAGATGAGCAAAAGGTTGTTTTTTTTTAAACTATATTGGAATAAAATAATACAAATAAAAATCACAGCAATAAAGTAAAAAGTAATACTGTTTTCAAAAAAGTAGTTCGTTGTTTAAAGAGATATTAACTACAAATGTGCTAAAGTTTAGTGACATTTAGTGGTTGGTATAGCGTAGTGGGTAATAACAGCCTCCAATGTGGCACACGGGGCTTAAATTTCCATCCTGGTGAAGTTGACCTCCGTTTTTAATCCATCTGTGCAGTGAAACACACGCTAGGCTGTGAGAATGTGCCCAAAAAGGTGGGCAGCCCTATCCACAGCACCCAGGGAGCAACTGGGGGTTAGGTCCCTCGCTCAAGGGCACTTCAGTCATGACCTGTCTGGGGATCAAACTGGTGACCTTCCGGTCACAAGACCAGATCCCTAACCACCAGGCCACTGCTGCCCCCTTTTCACAGTTTAATTATAAACATCAATGACTGTTTACATGATATCCTAATTTTTGATGTGACACTGTAGATTTGTCTACAAATCTCAAAGCTCTGGATGACTGTGCTCACCAAATGCATAAATGTAATTGTATATTCATCTGCCGAGTTAAAATGACCATGAACTCTTTTTACATAAAGTACTTTTAGGGTGGCTGAAGACTTGTTCAGCACTGTTTGTATGCGTGTCTATATGCTGTAGTTAAATCACGATTTAATTTTATTTTGCTCTTTTTTTCCCCCTTCTCTATCTATCTCTCTCTCTATCTCTCTATCTCTCAGTATTGGCTTGTGGCAGGCCACAGGCTACAGCTGTGTATAAAGTGTCTGAGTATGCCCGTCGTTTTGGAGTGCCTGTCATTGCTGATGGAGGCATTCAAACAGTGGGCCACATTGCCAAAGCTCTCGCGCTGGGGGCATCTACAGGTGTGGTGCTCAGCACAAATGTGATCAGAATTTTCCTCATTTCTGAAGTGATTTGAGTAAGTATTAATAACTATATTGACCTTTCTTTCAGTGATGATGGGATCCCTGCTGGCAGCCACTAGTGAGGCCCCTGGGGAGTATTTTTTCTCCGATGGAATCAGGCTGAAGAAATACAGAGGCATGGGCTCTCTGGATGCCATGGACAAGAATTTGGGATCACAGACCAGATATTTCAGGTATTACACAGACTGTACTCTTACATGGTCAGTCAATAAATAATCTCCATAATTTTTCATGTATTACTTTGTTTTTCTCTCTCTCAGTGAAAGTGACAAGATTAAAGTGGCTCAGGGTGTATCAGGGGCAGTTCAAGATAAAGGCTCCGTCCATAAGTTTGTTCCCTACCTCCATGCTGGTATACAGCACTCCTGTCAGGACATAGGAGCCAAGAGTCTCACACAACTCAGGTACAGACACACTGTTCTATAATCAGTCATACTGATCCAAAGACTGGAATCTCTATTCACATTATTTTTGCAGCAATTCAGTTTTAGTATAAAATGACTATAAATAAACGTATACAGTGCCCCATCAATAAATTTGAATATTGTGGAAAAGTTCAGCATCAAGATTAAAATAAAAAAGGCTTGAAATGTCACTTTTACATGTAAGGAATATAACATCACGGTTTCCCTTTTTTAATTGTATTCTGAACACATGAACTTTCATAATATTCTAATTTTTGAAGATGTAATAGTCTTTCATAAGCTGATGTTTCTAGAAATTAGACATATACAACATCTTCATGGCTGAGAGCTCTACAGCATAATTAATTTATAATAAAATCAATGGCTGAAAATGTATATATTTTTATAGATATTTGAAAGGTGACAATTGAAGTGATTAACTTGGCAAAAATTACTGTAAATGAGTGTTAATATAGTGTGTATATACATTACATTAAAATATGTATTCTTAAGCATCTAGATCTGTGGACATTCCACAAGTTAAAGAATACAATACACCTATTAAACTGACATGTTTACAAACCTTTAAAATGGCTAATTTTTTTTTTTTTTTTTTTTTTTTTTTTTTTCTTTTTTTTTCTGTCTCTTGTTCCCTCTTTTGTGCTTTCTTTTGCTCTCACAGGGCAATGATGTATTCTGGGGATCTGAAATTTGAAAAGAGAACTTTATCTGCTCAGATGGAAGGAGGAGTTCACAGTCTACACAGGTACACACACAGTGAAATGTAACCATAACTGCTACTAACATAATCCTAACCTTAAAACATGTCTTCTCTTTAAAATGTATTAATTTATGTTGTTGGGATCACTTGTGTTTCCAACAAGAAAGAAAGCTCCCCGCAATGTGAGTGTGTAAAGTTTTTGGTCCCCAAAAAGTCACAAATCTGATATGTACACATGCACACAAACCAAGTAGACCAATCGTCTACCGAACGTTAGTCAATGAACTATAACTTGACAGCTGTTACATTTTTTTCCCCTTGATTACACATCTCTACTTAAGTAGTTTTGTGTATATCGAACAGCATTATGGTGACTTTCCTTTTTTTTTATTTTTTTTTATGGTGTGCTCAGAAATCATATTTGCCTTTATCTAGTAATTCTTAACAAATCTTACAAACCAATTCTGTTGCTAAATGACAAAGTACTGGTATTAGTGATCCCCTAGTGGTTCCCCTCTGCTGTTGCAGTCTTTGAAATAATTTAGTCTTTGAAAGTCAGAATTGCACTCTTGTGTGTGTACTGTTATTGTTTACTATCTCTCTCTTGTCTTTCAGCTATGAGAAACGCCTGTTTTAAAGAAGACAACTAAGGCCCCGACCACAAACCTACAGTGTATTAATACGCAAATAACATTACACTATGTATGCACATGCACTACCAAATCTAAAATCCGTTCTTGCACACAGACTTATGCATACGCACAGTGATGCACCCATAGTGCCCATTTCAAAACTTCCAACTTCCCCTTTTTGTCTTCCCAACCTTCTTTCCTCTTTAACAAGGAGAGAAACTGCATGTGTCTGTCTGCCTGTGTGTGTTGAAGTTTAAGGTTATGCCATTTGTTTTTGAGAACAGAAATTGCTGCAAATATTATGTGATGACTTATATTCGAGTATTCATTCTAATAAATTGTTTTCCAAGAAAATGCGTTTGTTTCCTGTTTCAGTATACATACATGGATGCCCAAGTATAAATATGCTCATTAATCCACTTTAACAGATCACATGACAATCAAGTGCTGAGAAATCAGTTTGTCCAAATAATTCATGGTCTTTTTGAAAAAAGGGGAAGTGGTGTGGTTAAATAGTCTCTGCTGTAAAGTTGAGACAAATAAGCTTTTCCAGACATACTACATGTAGAATTGGAACAGTTTCAGTAGAGGACAGTCTGATTCAGATTCAAACATACTGGATAATCAGTGATGTGCCACTGGTAGTGACATGAACCTTGTCACAATATCTACAGCACAAGTACAGCCTTACTTTTGCTATCCAGTCAACTTACTTGTACTATTATACAATGTAATGTTCTACATGTACCTCTGCCATTAATGTTTTAAAAATAGGTTTTAGGCCAAAATGATATCTTGTAAAACATCATGGAATATATGTGAAATGCATTCAGGTAAATTGACTTGAAGTAGTTTTTAGAGCTAGTTTTAACTTCCTAAATAACCTGGGTCTGGTGTTCATTCTTTCATTGATTCAGAAGTTTCTTATATTTGAAGATGCTTGGAAAACAAAGGTGGCATGATAGCTGAAATCATCTTTCTATCCAGTTTGTTCATTTTGAGCTGCCAATTAAAGACTTGGCTTAAAAGTGTCTAACTTTGGAATACATTTTTTTTGTTTGTTTGAATGTCCTGTTGCTATTTTCTCGTTGGACAGGCTTGACATTAGGTTAACTGACTAAACTTAGAATCAAAAAGCATCTACATTTTAATTTTAATTTTTATATAGTGTTACATCAAATCATAAAGCAGATTCTCATTTTTTTTAATTATATATTTTTTTTACAAAAACCACATTTTCTCATTAATTACATGTAGTTATTCTATAGAATCCCTAAGATTTGCCTTAGAAAAATACAGGATGGTTCAGAGATTAAACTCTTTGGAGGCTATTTCACCATTAAGAACAATTAGTTTCTCTAGAACAGTATAATTCACTTCAAACAACTGACCGTTTACAAGTCAACAATATATTAATGCAGATGTTTGGAGAAGTGGAATGCAGCTTTAACAGTGGTACTTGGTACTTTATAGTTTAACACCGAAAGCCTGAGTTATAGTTCAAACATAATTTCACCAATGTATTATTGTTTGATTTGCACATTCAGGCTAGTCCTATCTGCACCCCAACTGTCACACCAAATCCATTCACCAGAGGCAGCAATACACTTCCTCATTTAGCGAGAAGGTCTCAAGGGAACCAGCCTGCGCCTCCAAAACCACCGGACTTTCCAGACATAAGCTGCGAATGCACACACAACTCAGTCAGGAAAGGACACACAAGGACACGATTACACACCTGGACAGGTTCTGTCAAGGACTCCAGGTGTTTTATATTAAATGAAACATAATATCTCGACTGATTCTGGACATGAGCAGTCACAGATCTCAGGAGATCACGAAACACTCTTATGCTCTAATGAAAACAGGTGGGGAAAAACACAGCTCAATATATATGTATATATAATCAAAAAGTAAATTTATTTCAGTAAATCAAAAAATATTTTTAATACATAAATGTTGGTCTACTAAAAGGTATGTACAGTATGCACTCAATACTTCGAGGTTCCTTTTGTATGAATGACTGCATCAATGACTTGTTAGTTTTAGTCTTCACCTGACATTATAAATGTTGGTTAATTCTGGTTAACAATGTAGGTAGTATGACTTAATAAAGATAATAAAGATCTGTCCCAACTTTTGTGTTGAAGGTCTGAAATATTAACTGTTAATATGCATTAACAAATTAAATGATGTTGACCAGACAAAATATGAAATATCTTGGTTCTTGTCTGCAATGAAACAGAAGTCAAAGTAAAAGTTAGCAACACATACAATATATATATATATAGGTCTCATTGCAAATAAGCACATAAGCATTAAGTTAGAAATCAAGGAATCAATTTAAAGACCAAAAAGTATCTAAACTTTGGACTCATCAAAGTAGCACCTTTGGCAGATACAACAGCTGAAGACACTCATGGCATTCTTTCTATAACATACAGCTCTTCCCAAATTTGTTGCAGAAGTTCACATAAATGTGTGACACTTGTACATTGCTTTGCTTTCACTATTTTTGTCCAGTTCATCCCAAATCAGTTGGACGGAGTTTAAGTCTGGAGGTTGTGCTGACCACTCCATGTTTTCAAGCTTACCATCTTTTTCTTTTTTCCTGAGGTAGTTCTGGCAGAGCTTGGACTTATGTTTTGGGTCATTATATCTCTTGCTGTAGGTTGAACCCCTGACCAACTAGGCTCATACCTGAGGGTATTGCATGGCCCTGCAGAAAATACTGTGGTAGCCGTGGTGGCTCAGGGTGCCTCTCACTCTGTAGGAACTAGTAGCACCATTACTGCAGAACAGCTTTCACATGTTATCCCATTTCGTGCTCCCTGACAAAAGACTTTTTGTATAATTCTGTAATGTAAAATAATTTACATTAAGTTAAGTTTTCGGTAACTTTACTTAAAAAAAAAAAAACTTCTGGCAGTTCACCACTTACTTTTGTATCATTTCAAGCTATTCATTGGACTTGAATGACTTGAATTGCAATAAATGAATAAAATAAAATTGGGGGGTTCTAAAACTTTTGGCCAGTAGTGTATGTGGATTAGTACATGTCACTAATATTTTAGTTAAATCACTTAAACACATCAAAGTCAGTACTATTACTATGTATAGATAACACTGTGTATACAAAAATGTTTAAAAGTATTAAAATAATTAATTTATTAATAATAAATTATTGTTTTATGATATATCACTGTAGTATTGTATATTTTGTTTTTGTTGTGCATTAAGTACTAAGCTGTATTAAATTGTTCATTACTATATTGTACTAGATTGTATTGTATTATAGTGTATTGTACTTAATTGCATTGCATTCCATTTTATTGCATTGCTCTGTACTGTATTGCATTTGACTGTATTGTACTGCACTATATTGCTTGTATTCTATTGTGTTATAGGCTATTGTGCTGTATTGTGTAGTACTGTACTAGATTACATTGTATTGCACTAGTGCATCCCCAACATTTTGAATATCAGGAAAAAGTTCTTTTGTGTTCATAATTAGATTACAAAATATAAACTGTGTTTTCATTTAATCTAAAGTGGAATTACAGGCTTTTTGTTTTAGTGTTGATCAGGTTGGCTTATAGCTTATGAAAATCAGAAATTCAGAATCATAAATTATTAGAATATTTCAATTCAGGTTTGATTAAATTACTATTCAATTACTATTCTATTATCTACATGAAAACAAAACCCTTTTAAATATGTCACTTTACATGTAATTAATATAAAAATATATGACAGCTGAATTAAACTGTGAACACAAATGTACTTTTTAATGATATTCTTATTTTTGGATATGAACTAGTATTATACTGCACATATAGGCTGTTACAGTATATTGTACTGTATTGTGTGTTATTATGTTATTATAGACTGTTATATTGGACTATATAGTACTCTATTGTATTGTATTGCACTGTATTATATGCATTTGTATTGCACTATATTGTTTTACATGCTGTTACATTGTACTATATTGTATTGTAATGTATTTTATTATATTGTAATTTTGGTTGTTATATTGTATTGTATTATATTTTATTATACACTGTTATATTGCACTGTATAATATTGTATTGTATTATAGACTGTTATATTGTACTGTATAATATTGTATTGTATTATAGACTGTTATATTGTACTGTATAGTGTTGTATTGTATTATAGACTGTTATATTGTACTGTACAATATTGTATTGTATTATAGACTGTTATATTGTACTGTATAGTGTTGTATTGTATTGTCTTATAGACTGTTATATTGTACTGTATAATATTGTATTGTATTATAGACTGTTATATTGTACTGAATAATATTGTATTGTATTATAGACTGTTATATTGTACTGTATAATATTGTATTGTATTATAGACTGTTATATTGTACTGTATAGTGTTGTATTGTATTGTATTATAGCCTGTTGAATTGTAATGCATTGAATTGTACAGAACTGTATTATAGGCTGCTAGGTAACACTTTATAATAACTTTCATTAATAAGCCATTAACTAATGATTAATAACTGTGAACAAATCATTAGTTCATGAGAATTTGAACATAAACAAATGTTTATAAATGACAGTACTTGTAGTTATTAATGATTGTATTCATTTTTGCAAATGTTAACACATCATTAGTAAATCATTAGTTAATGAAATTCTCATAAACTAATGATATGTTCACAGTTATTAATCATTAGTTAATGAGCTATTACTGAAAGGTATTGTAAAATGTTACTGGCTGCTATATTGTACTGTATTATTGTATTGCACTATACTGTGTTTCATTTAGTGCCACAAAATTCTATTGAATTCAGTTCATTTTAGCTTCCACAACTCAGTACACATATACACTTCTGCATGCACTGTACTGTACAAACAATATATAAAATATAAAGGAAATAACATGTCCTCAGGGTTCTTAAGCAGAGTTATGTGAGAATATGTCTAAGCACATAAAATAAAGGACGATGGGAGAGTGGGGTGGGAGTGTCTGTGGGCTGCCCATTGAAGAACTGAAAGTGAAAACGCTTCTCAGATTTCTGAGGAGGAAGTGAACACTTATAAATACTCACACACACTCATATTCACATACACACACACACTTACACACAGACGGACGCTGGAGCCCAGTCGAGAGCGAATGAGCGAGAAGAGATAGAGAAGTGAGAATGGCCGGGACAGGTAAAGCTTGCTTTCCACCAACAGTAAAGGTCTCAGTTGCTTCATTTTTTATCTTGGTAAGCTGAACTTTTCAATGTTATTGCTCACAGCTTCAACTGTTTCTTATTCTTGTATTATAGTAAATGGTATTCTTTCTCTTCTTGTTTTCTGTTAAACCAGAAAGAGTGTATTTCTCTTTCGTTTCTCTACGCCCACACACAGCTATGTGCAATTTGCTTGAGCTTCTGCTTTTACTCTCCACAGAAGAGTGCAGACAAGAGTGACTTTAGGTAGAGAAGAGTAAGAAAGACTTGTCCAAAAGTGTGAAAGGGTCTTTCCTCCTGCCTCTCTGCCCTTTTATCAAACAGCCCTTGATGTAGTTGAGCCTCTTGTTGTGTGTATGTGTGTGTGCTGCTGTAATGTATCATGAATGAAATTACATGTGTCTTAAAGTTTTTAATTCTTCTTCTCAATTCAACCTCATATTGCTCTTAAATCCTTCTCAAGTCTGTCTACCTTAAATAACCCACTCTTCTCTCTCTCTCTCTCTCTCTCTCTCTGTCTCTCTCTCTCTTTCCGTGCTTTTCTGATAGTGGAACAGGTTTTTCAAGCCTCCTGACCAACTGCAGATGAAGCAAGATAAATAAACAAGTTTTTGCTCCTTCCATGAAGACACTGACGCCAACACTGATAAAACTGTCTGAAGAATTTGTGAGTATCAACCTCGAAATATCTCCTTTTTGGTCTTATCCGCATAACTTTATAATCCGGTAGCTGCACAATGATGCACATACGAGTGTATCTCCAAAACTTGGAATATCGGTTCATTTGTGTTCATAATTAAATTTTTTAAAGTACATTTTATATATAAAGTGACATATTTCAAGCCTTTTTTTATGTTGACATTGTTTAAATACTAATTTACTCACACTCCTAATGAAATATTGTAATAATTTTTAATTTCTAATATATGGATCAACATTAAAACAAAAAAGAACTGAAATGTCACTTCAAATGAAATAATATAAAATATATGGCACGTGACCTTTTTGAATTAAATTATGAACAACTGAACTAGTAATGTGAAGTTATTTAATTGAGCAAATGCATAATGTCATTATTCAATCTCAGAAACATAACTCTATATGAGTATATGAAGTGTAATGTAGCTGTGTGTTAATGTAACAGCTTCTATTGTTCCATTCTTGATAAATATTCAAATAATGTAAATGGAAGCTGGTGTTTTGAAGTGGTTAAAAAAATCCAAAATAAAAAACAAATTGATGTGGTTTTAATATGATGGTGAAAATAATGATGCCTTACAGTAACACAGCATATAACTCAACATTGCAGGCTGAACAGACCAGCAGATAATCAGTGGTAAAATGCTCATTTTGCAGAAAAAAGCCATATATATGGAGTGTGTGCCTTCAGAGTACCTGTTTCCTTCATCTGCTCTGTCTAAAGCCGTGTTGTAGTCAACCTCAGCGGCTGGGATGGTAACGGAACCCATAATGCAGCTGATGTGTTGACTGACAGCTGGATGTGGATTCCGTTTCTCTCCTCTCTCGCAACATGGAGAACTTCCCTGCAGAAATAACAGACACCAATCAAGTTAAATGCATGTTTGAAATAGTTGTGAAGGGTTTGTCAATGAAAGCACTATATACATTCACTGAATATATTATGCAAAATTATTCTTATTTTTTTCAGTTATAGGATTAATTAATCATCTTTTTTATTACTATTTCATGGGTTAGGCTTTAGATAACCTTAAAGCAAATTACCAATGCTTCAATATCCTTAAAGGCACAATAAAAACAAGTTTTAGGAGCTTCCCTGAGTAATAAATATGTTGCTAAAGTTCATCATGAGTTCATCAGTGAGCTGTCACAGTTAGTTACTTATTATACCTTTAAACTGAGAACTTGTTGATGAGTATATATTCACTTTACATTACTGTTAATTTCACACTTCCTATACCATCATGATGTTGCTGTAGAATGACACGTTTTCTCCCGGATTGCCAGAAATTCGCCACCGGGAATACCGTGTCAGCCAAAAGTGACATCAAAATCTACATAATGTCCGGAATGGCTAATTTAACAGTAACTACTTTTTGGGCCTCAGCCAACCTATATCATGTCTACAGTAATAAAATAATCTGTCTGAATTCATTATACCTCTATAGCTCAATAAATAACATAAAACCTGTAACTAACTTTGTCTTTTTGTTTATCTCAAACACATTCATCATCACTCTTGCGTTTGTTATCTCAGCAGCACAATCTTGAACGTTATTAATAAAAACACATTTTAATGTGTAGCGTGATCCATACAGAGTATACATTATAATCCAAATGTTTGCAGACACCTGTTCTTGGTGATTAATTAACTTGGCCTACCCAAGAGTGTCTGAAGGGACAAAACATCCTTATGCTACGTTATAGGCCCAAAACTTTGAAGAATGTTCATCCAGTGCTTCTATTGAAATAAAATGTATTCATATCAAGTTTGTCTTCTTTTGCTGTTGTAACAGCCTCTACTCTTCTTCTGAAGTTTTACACTCGATTTTTGAAATTGCTGTGAGGACATTGACTGTACCTGTGAGGTATTGATCTCATCCATAAGAGCATTAGTAAGGTCATGTTAGATTATTATTTCTGTAAAACTGCCACTTCATCTCAACCCAAAGGCTTTTGGATTCATATTGTAGCCTAAACCAGAGACCATCCTAAAATAACTGTACCCTTCCTTATATGGTTTAAGTTGGCTGATTCTGGTAATCACACAATTTTCTGCTTTCAGTTTAAACCAATGGCTGTATACACATCTTTGTATATAATTTAGAGACTATTCCAAATGTCTAAACCAGTCTCTGCACTAGAAGCATATCATATTTCTGGAATGTGATCTAGAGGAAATTGAATGGCCACAATCCATCAAACAAAGCCGAAATGCTTGATTTTTTGCTTGTGAAGTGTCACACAGTTACCCAATATTAATATGAAAGACTGATGGAGATCATGAACAAATCAGTTTATTGCACCAAATATTGATTTCTGAACTTTTTTAATGCTCCCAAAAAATTTGTGCTGTTTAAAAATGAATATGAATGGGTGTTTTTGCATTACTGAAAGTCTAAAAACAATATTTATTTTCGGTATTGTGAATGTTATTTTGTCATTTTTTACACATACATACTCTAAATGACAATATTTTATGTAGAATTTGGAAAAAAATTGTCAGTAGTTTACAGAATTTAAAAAAAAGTTACTCAAATACATAAAAAGTAAAAAAAAAGTGTTCAAAAAAGACTGCATACGTTCTTATATATTTTTTGGCTTGATGTGCTTGTGCCACAATGAAAAAGTATCATGTTCACTGTTCATAACTGAATTCAAAAAGATAAACTGTCATTTTATATTACTTACACATAAAGTGACATATTCCAGCCCATTTTGTGTCACTGTTGACCTAAATGGCTTATAGCTCATCAAAATCCAGAACCTCAAATTATTAGAATATTTAATGTTGAGTTTAAATAAATTACTATTCAAACATTATGAACATTAAAACAAAAAAGGCTTGAAATGTTTCTTCACATGTAATAAATTTATATGACATGATTCATGATATTCAAACTTTTGGCGATGCACTAGTACAGTCTATGCTTAAAACACTAGACTGTGTTTAAAAATGAGGAACTGAATCACTGATTCCAATAGTTTAAATCAGGCATAATTTGGGGCAAGAGTGGGGACATGTTCCCTGCACTTTTTCAAAAAGCAGTTTTGTTCCACTGTACATTTTACTGTTCAAAAGCAGTGTTACACTATATTAAATTTGGATGGATTAAGCACTAGGACCATGCAAAAAATGGCCGCTCAAGCTGAAGCCTGTTTCCCTTTAGACCGCCCACAAGCTCATGGATTGGTGCTGCCATTTCTTGCTTACGTGTGAATGGCCGTTCTCGCTGTCACTCCATTTGGTTGTAAACAGCGTCTGGACTGAAGTTAGTTGGCCAGGAGTCTGTGTTCACCTTCCACTGAAAGTATTTAACACTATGGCCATTTGTTCTGCCTCAGTTCAGCAAGATGGCTTTTAATATCAGATGAATCTCTGTGTGTGTGCATGTGTTTGTGTTTGGTAATAGACACAGCCAGGTGGCAAAATATCTATAAAAAAAGAAAACAGGGGCAAAAGAGTCTTCTTTATATATCATGACATTGTTCAAGCAGCTCAAAACCTGCATGTCCAGTTTGAAGCACATAGCCAGACTAAACATACCTAGCAGAGCTGGCTGGTTTGTGGATTCCCAGGATTCCCAGAACAAGCGAAAATCTGGACAACAAACAGGAAAGAAAAATTAATTAATGTCTTCGGATGCATCCGCTCACATACAACAACAGAGGAGGCTAAATATTCATATTAACTAGACCAGAGGTCACTAATAGGCAGACCGCGGTTCGGGTCCGTACCAAAAACGTTGTCCAATGCGGACCTAGACCGATAAACTATTAAGAGCGATTAATTTTATGATGAATTTTCTTGTGCTTACAGTCCGGGATATGAAGTGTAGTAAACTCACAGACCAATCACGTGCGTAGTAACATCACAAAGGCACTCAACATGCCAATCAGATCTGTACAGATTTAGGAGTGCAGCGCATACACAGGCGAGCTACGAAACAGCAGTCAGCGACAGCGAAAACCGACTTTTCAACCAAGAATGGACCGAGGCATATCTGTTTATTCTTCCCAGTGGCAATTCAAAACCAACATGTCTCTTATGTTCAAAGACCGTGAAGCGCCACTATGAAACAAAACACTCTTTTGAGCAAACATATCCACTTAAATCTGAACTGATGACAAGGAACATAAAATAGCCCAGTACGATTGGTCCACCAGAATCCTCACACGTTCAATTGCTGCCCAACAGCGTGCTAATTAATGTATTAAATGGAGACATGTCTGGCACTAGGATCAAATCGAAAACAGTCGCTCAAGATGAAGCCTGTTTCTCTTTAGACCACTCACAAGCTCAATGACTGGCTCTGCTGTTTCTTGCTAACGTGTGATTGGCCATCTTCGCTGTGACTTTATCTGTTTGCAAGTCATTTAGCCAGGAGTGTGTGTCTGTTCACCTGCTACTGTAAGTTGTTGACATGTTGGGCATTTGAATATGTGTCTGTGTTTGGAAGCTTGGATGAGTTGAAATGTTAATAGTTAACCTTTCTGTGGTATTTGGGTCAAATTAACTCATGTTAGCTGCTTATTTTTACTCAGAAATAAGGTATAATTTATGTAAATGAGGTCTATTGACCATACATTCCAAAAATAAGTGTAAAATTGGTAATGAGTTGGAGTGAAGTTGACTAACAAGGTGAAACACAGTATTACCACAAAGGGTAAGTGAACTTAACAGTAATAATAGAAAACTAGAAGAACTACTAAAAAACACAGTGAACTGAAAGAGTTAGTTTTATTAAATGTTCAATGTAATAAATTATTAATATGTAAAAATCTATTAACATTTTATCAATAATTAATAAACATTATTTTTACTATTAATAAAGACTATTAATCGCTATTATTAGTATTATTAATAGCAGAGGTGGGTAGAGTAGCCAAAAATTGTACTCAAGTAAAAGTACTGTTACTTCAGAATAATATGACTCAAGTAAAAGTAAAAGTAGTCATCCAAATAATTACTTGAGTAAGAGTAAAAAAGTGCTTGGTAAAAAAACTACTCAAGTACCAAGTAACTGTTGAGTAACGTCTGATTTATTTGTTAACACAAGCAGACAGACAAAAATACATCTTTAGGCAAATTAGAGTTAATCTATTCAATAAAATACATTTAAATTAATTAATTACAAAATAGCTTAAATTAAAATAATCCAAGTAAATCAATAAAAAATTAAATTAATAAATAAGCAAATTAACACAAATTTCCAAACCTTTGTACTTTTCCATTAGGCTCTGCAGAAGTAAAACAAGGCAGCCCATAAAACTCTCAAAAACTCTGTGTGTGTGTGTGTGTGTGTGTGTGTGTGTGTGTGTGTGTGTGTGTGTGTGTGTGTGTGTGTGTGTGTGTGTGTGTGTGTGAGACAAAACAAGCAGAAACAAACTATTTCACCAAAGAATCACTCAGTGATGTCACTATTATACTTCAGCAGTAGTTGGTTCTCAAGGCTCTTGCAGTGAAGCTGTGATCGTTTAGCAGAGAACAGGAGTCCTGCATGACTGAAAAGTCTCTCACAGGCTGCAGATGCAGGAAGACCTGTGTTGACTTTGAATGACAGCTTCTTGGTGTGAGGAAAGGTGTGGAGTAGATCCATACCTGCATAATGTAGCTGCTGCTTTTTGGAAGTAAACATGCTATCAGTATGAGGCCAATGGTGTTCCTCCTCGTCTGCATTGCCGACCGCTGATTCTGACATTTTTCATCCGTTTGCTACGACTGTAAAGCTAATCAGTCCTGCTTCTGAGATTGAGTATGGTCACGTGATGCGACTGCACGACTACATTTGATTGGTGAAACATAGTCACATGGTAGAGCCTTTGGAAGTCAGTCTCTCTCTCTGTTAAAATAAAACGCGAGGGGGATATAAATAATGACACGTAGAATATATAAGAGGAAAAAAGAAAAGTAACGAGCTCATTGTAGCCTAATGTAGCGGAGTAAGAGTACAGTTTCTTCTTTACAAATCTACTCGAGTAAAAGTAAAAAGTATAGTGGTATAAAACTACTCCTAGAAGTATATTTTTTTCAAAAACTTACTCAAGTAAATGTAACGGAGTAAATGTAACTCGTTACTACCCACCTCTGATTAATAGTAACTAATACTGAATAATAAAATATTAATAATAATTTAATTTCAGTTCAAGCCCCCCAGTCCTGTACTCAAGCCAGTTGTGTCTATCCCATTTATGAAATCAAAATTTCATCACTGCTTAACCCAGGGTGTCCTAGCACAGCTGGTGAAACAATTCACCAGACCAGACACCATGTGTTAGTTTAGCTGTAGATGAATCTGATGTATCTGACAATTCTCAACTGTTTGTTTATGTAAGGTTTTTCAGCAATGAGAAGACCTAAATATTATTTTAATATATTGAACGGTATTTGTAATTTGTTTTGTCGTTTAGTTGTTGATGACATAAAATGCTTATATAACTACTAAGCTATAACAGGATATTATGACGGTCCGGACCTTGGCCTGAGGAAATTTCTTGTAACTGAACTTTACTGAATTCTAATTAAATACCCCTGAACTACACCAAAAACAAGCCTCTGTTACACCGTTTTATCGTTTAGGAAACATATAATTTACTATTTCAAGCCATGTTTGCTTTCTCTTTTCGTTTCGTTTTTCATAATGTAGTACAATGGTACATTTAAGATGGCCTCGTTGTAAAGCCAATGTCTTACAGAGAAATGTGCACGGCCGTAACATATACATCACACAAAGGTTCCGGGTGTGTGAACGACTGAAACGGCGCTCGTCGTTGGTGTCAGAATCCTGTATCACTGAGAACAGGCCAGAGCCAACACTTGCAATGTTTACACCGTGACACAACTCAGTGATGGAGACCGAGGAAACGTCCCCGTTTCGTGTCGCCTCCACTGTGAGAGCGCTCCGGCTCGCTCTGCGGAGAGACGCGGAGAACGAAGCCGACGCAGAGCGCACTGACAGCGGCGAGAGAAACGCCAATGACCGCGATAAGCTCTGGTTTAAAGAGAGCAGCGCAAAAAACCTGAAAAACAGAGACTTCTTAGCGCCCAACACGGTCCTAGCCACGCTGTATGCTGACGGACAGGTAATGTGGAGTCAAACTGATGTAATTAATTCGCAGGTTATGTTTAGCTGGAGCTAGCGGTAGCCACAGTGAGCAGATGGAGACAGCATGGTGTAGTGTTGTGGCATGCTGGGGCTGAGGAAACACAACAGGCGGCTGTAGAGACTTAAAATGATAATTTTATGTGGATTATATTTTATTTTTTTGCTTATTTTTATCTATTAACTACGAACGAATCGTTGAAAGGGTTGTGGGATGCCAGAGCTCCCCATTAGACAGCTGACATTGTCATTATTGACCAAACGTTTGAACCCTGCGGCAAATGTTATTAACTCCTCAATGGCTGCAGAGATTGAGGTCAAAATAAACCAACAGTTCATGTACTAATAATGCTGTTAAAGACTAAGAGTAATTTATTATACTTATGCCATTTCAATAATGTATTTTGTTTATATGATAATGTGTGTGTGGGGGGGTATTTGATCTGTGCGTGTATTTATTATATATTTGTATATGAATGCTTTTAGACGTTTTCATGATGTGTGTGTATATAAACAAACTTAAAACCCACAGGTGAAGTACAGTGTCACCTGTCATTAGGTGGACTTGTTATACATCAATTGAATAGTTATGGAGTTTGTTGTTTTGGAAGCAGGAAAAATTGGCAAAGGTAAGATTGATATTGATAAGGGTCAAATTGTGCTAGATGGCTGAGTCAGAGCATCTCAAAAAGTAGGTATGCAGTATTCAGTGTTAAGTACCTTTCAAAAGTGGTCCATGGAAGGGCAACCAGTGAACAACTGACAGGCAGGCTGGACACTGCTTGTGCATAGTACCGCAAATTTGGTGCTATGCCCTTGTTAACAGGTTCAAATGTGCCTGAGGTTCACTGATTCTTGTAGGGCCTAGACTGTCTGGTCTGATCCCACAGGAATGCTACTTGGGCACAAATTTCTGAAAAAAGGTAATGTTGGCTATGATAGAAAGGCATCTCAGTTTGCTACATATGAAGGTGTGTGTATCTGCACACCTGTCAGAAAGCCCAGGTTGACCCATGTTTACAGTAAGCATGCGAGTATCAGAACTGAACCAGGGAGCAACATAGGAAGATGACCTAGCCTGATGAATTACATTTTCTTTTACATCATGTGGATGGTTGGATATTTGTATGTTGCTTAACTGAGGAAGAGATGGAGCCAGAATGCACTCTGAGAAGAAATCAAGTTGGCAAAGGCAGTGTAATCCTCTTGGCAGTGAAACCTTGGGCCCTGGCATTCATGTAGATATTACTTTGACTAACTAGGCCTTAGTTCTCCACTGTGCATCTGGCTACTGGATTTCTTCACGGACAGACCCCAGACGGTACAAGTTGGAAAAAAAATCCTCTAACACCACTATCATGAACACCGGTGTTCCTCAGGGCTGTGTTCTCAACCCTCTGTTGTTCATTCTAATGACCCATGATTGTTGTGCCAAGTACAGCTCGAAACACATCATCAAGTGTGCATATGACACCACAGTGGTGGGCCTCATCTCCAGCAACAACGATTCGGCCTACAGTGAGGAAGTCACTGTCTGGTGTCACAGTAACCACCTGTCTCTGAATGTCAAGAAGACAAAGGAGATCACTGTTGACTTCAGGAGGAGGGCCACTGTACACACCCCACTCACAATGCATGGCAATTCTGAGGAATCTTTAAAAAGTTTCTGGGGGTTCACCTCACAGAGAACTTGACCTGGTCAACAGACACTACCCAGCTCCTTCACTTTCTGCGAAGGATGAGAAGAACAAACCTCCCGCCTCCTGTCCTCACAACCTTCTACAGAGGTGCCATAGAGTCCATCTTCACCAGCAGCCTCCCAGTTTGGTATGGCAGCTGCACTACCTCAGAGAATAAGTCTCTCCAGAGGGTGGTCAGAATGGTGGAGAGAATCACAAAGACATCACTTCCATCCATACAGGAACTGCACTCTTCCCGCTGCCTCAGCAGAGCCAGCAGGAAAATCAAACACCCCACTCACCCTGCCCATGGACTGTTCAGACTTCTGCTCTCCAGCAAATGGTACCACAGCATTCACTGCAAGACCAACAGGTTTGGCAGGAGCTTGTACCCACAGACTCTGACTTCTGAACTCCCATTAACACACACACATTCACGCACACACACACTCACATGCAGGATCTGCTGCTAACCTCATGGTGCTCGGTAGCACAGAACATCTTCAGAGGTCTTGTGGAGTTCAGGCTTCAGTGTTTCAGAGCTTTTTTGGTTTGATTCTAGGCATCACTGAGAAATGTATATACTTTTAAACATATGCATACCATAGCATATATGTGTATGTATGCAAGCATTCTATTTGAATGTATTCAGTAATGTGAAGGAGTACATGACATCTGTATTTGTGTGTGCAGGTTCCTTCAGCGGTTCTTAGTCAGATCCTTTCTCTCCGGGGCAGTGGTGTATTGCCGGTAGCAGGTTGTGAGGTGATGGCAGAGGGTTTGCGTGTTTCTGTGGACCGCTGTGCAGCTTTCAGAGGAGTTCTGTGTGGAATTTCTACATACCTGAGGCCTGCAGCTCAGAGACAGGGCTGTGTCTTGATGAACTGTCCTGCTCTACATGCTAAACAAACCCCGCCTTCTCCAGATACACTCACTCTGGGGCAACTGCGCACCATTCTAATTGCTGACCACATAGGAGCTCTGCTCAAGAGACAAGGGTGAGTAAAACAGGTAGAAGTTAGCATCTTGAACATGTTTTTCATTCCACCTTAAATGATAGCCTATAATACAGTACATTATAACTCATATCACAGTACAATACAGTATTGTACAGTGTATTACAATACTAGTGCATCTCCAAAAATTAGAATGTCATGTATACATTTCACCGTTTAATTCAGCTGTCATTTATTTTTATATTTATTATATGTAAATTGACATATTTCAACCTTTTTTGTTTTAATGTTAAAAATAATTTAATAGTAATTTACTCAAAATGAATTATTGTAATAATTTGAGATTCTGGATTTCTGATTTTCATGAGCTATAAGCCATAATAATCAATGGTTAAACTGACTTTACATGTAATAAATATAAAAGGTTTACCTTTTTAAATTAAATTATGAACAACAATGAGCTTTTTCATGATATTCAGATTTTTTGATGTGTCCCTGTATATTGCTGCCTATAGGTTATTATTCTGTTGTACATATAAGCTGTTTAAGGTTAGCAACTGTTTTAAATTGGTAGATACAGTTAACTAGCATTGTGTTTTGGAGGTTTGACAAAATCCAACATAACACCTTTATTTGCAGCGTATGTTAAGGTAAAGACATTTTATTCAAAGCAGTTTTGGAGCATTTCTATTTATCTTTTTATCATGAACCATCAACACAATATAAAGGAAATCTGCTCACATTCGTTATTAATTACTTTTTAGTTAGAAACCAAAAAAAAACAAATCAAAGAGATACTTTGCTTCCATTGGACAGCAACAATATTCAACATAATTTTTAAAGCTTTTTACTCAGTAAATACGGAGCCTATAACCTCGATTAGGCTGTATTAAGTCATCAGTTACTCTTGTAACTTTTTAAACAATGAAATAAATCTTTAAATTGACTTAGAATGACATTTTATAGACATATTTTGGGTAGACATGTAGTTAAAGAGGAGATAAAGGAGGAGTAAATGTGTGCTTAATAATTATTTTGTGTGTGTAATTCTCCTCTGTCCAGTTACTCTGTGTCATTCTGTCCTGCCTTGCCTGAAGATAGCGACATCATCAACTTTCTCCGAATGCTGGGCATTGACTGGCCAGTGGTGTCTCTTAGCTGGACCAATGAGGAGAGAGAGGAAAAGGTGAAGAAAGCCCTTGAGAATTGTACCTACAGAGAGAGCGAGATGGAGAGAGGGAAGAGGAGAAGTAGAGGGGAGGAGATGGAGGGAGGAGATGGAGGGATGTGTGAAGAAGTGAGAATAAACCTTAAACGAGTGATGGAAGAGGTAGAGCTACATGGCTATGACCCCAGTCTGGGCACCTGCACAGGTGAGGCACTGTGAGTGTGCATGTGTGGACAATGAGTATAGTACAAGGTATGTTTTCTAGTGAGTTAAGTCCATCCATCCATCCATCCATTATCAACCGCTTATCCGAGGCCGGGTCGCGGAGGTAGCAGTCTGAGCAGGGAAACCCAAACCTCCCTCTCCCCAGACACTTCAGCCAGCTCCTCGGGTGGAACACCGAGACGTTCCCAGGCCAGTCGAGAGACATAGTCTCTCCAACGTGTCCTGGGTCTTCCCCGGGGCCTCCTCCCAGGGGGACATGCCTGGAACACCTCCCTAGGGAGGCGTCCAGGGGGCATACGAAACAGATGCCCGAGCCACCTCAGCTGGCTCCTCTCAATGTGGAGGAGCAGCGGTTCTACTCCAAGCTCCTCCCGAGTGACCGAGCTTCTCACCCTATCTCTAAGGGAGCGCCCAGCCACTCTGCGGAGGAAACTCATTTCAGCCGCTTGTATCCCCGATCTCGTTTTTTCGGTCATTACCCAAAGCTCATGACCATAGGTGAGGGTAGGAACATAGATTGACCGGTAAATCCAGAGCTTTGCCTTTTGGCTCAGCTCCTTCTTCAGCACAACGGACTGCTGCAGCGACCGCATTATTGTGTAGGCAGCACCAATCCGTCTGTCAATCTCACGCTCCATTCTTCCCTCACTCGTGAACAAGATCCCAAGATACTTGAACTCCTCCACTTGAGGCAAGACTTCACCCACCTGGAGAGGGCAAGCTACCGTTTTCCGGTCGAGAACCATGGCCTCGGACTTATAGGTGCTGATTCTCATCCCAGCTGCTTCACACTCG